>VUQH01008055.1:20137-66283 GCA_015106775.1 Etroplus canarensis
GGGGCGGGGTCCCCCCCCCCCCCCCCTTGTTTTTTTTTCTTTTTTTTTTTTTTTTTTTTTTTTTTTAGATTTTTAAGTCCAGGCTGTTAATGCAGAAAGTTTTGGCTTTGGGGCCTGCATCCTGCTTAGTTACCATAACCATCTTTATATTGTTCTTCACATAGTTTTTTACTCTAAACTGAAAAAGGACTTTTGTGCTTGTGGCTGCATTTCTAACACCCATATATCAGACTGCTTTTTACATTTTGGCCAGGTACATTTGCTTCACCGTCCCATGGTAGGAAAACAGGCTAGTGGGCCAGATGCGTCTCTATTTATTGTATTCCTGTGTGTTTTATCCTTCCGAGCACATGCTGCATTTCCTGAAACTATATTTTTTTTATCGAGCCATTCACCCTGTTGTCCTAGTTGTTTCCAGCAGACAAGCTGAACCTAGCTGCCAAGGTTTTGGTAGGCCAGAGAGGGCAATACTGACACTGGCACACCAACAAAGCATTTATTTGGGAGTGATCTCACCCCTTTGTAAGCCTGTCTGCTTGGAGGCCTGTGCTCTGTGTATGTGTGTGTGTCTGCGTGCATTTTAAGGGATGAATTGTATGGGGGAGGAATAGATAGATCCCACCCCCTACCCACTCTACCTCAGTCCCTTCAGGCTTATGGAGCTGGCAATGAAAAGATGCCATGGCTAAGGGCAAGGCTGACACTGCTTTCTGCCCCTCCTCCTCCCGTTGCCCAAGGCCGCCCCACATGACCCTGTGTGCGTGTGTTTGACTTGTTTTTACACAGTATTGAAGAGTCCTTGGCTATATGTTTTTGGTGTATGTGTGTGCATACACAAAATATTTTCCTGAATCTCAAATGCTATAATGAGTGTATGCTGTCTAAGAGTAAAAAATCTTTAAGAGGGTTTGCTGTTGCACCTCGTGCCCCGTCCTTCCCCAGCTGGCAGAAATGTTGTAAGTTTTCCAGGGTGGCCATGGCAGCCGGTACCCCTGATTGGAATGGAAAATGACCCGGAGCCTTTAGCTGTGCAGTTCAGACTTGGCACACACGCGGATAAAGGAGGCGTGTCAGTTAGCAAAGAGGGTGGAGAAATAAAGAAAAGAGCTTTTAAGCTGTCACCACACTGGCCCGTGACCGTAATCACTGATGGTGTTCTCTAAATACTCCCCACCATGTTAGTAAGCGAGGCTAGTCCACCTCAACTTGTAAACATGAAGGGATTCTCACGAACAGATTAATTTGGAAGTTTCAAGAGGAAATAGTATAAGAGCTAAAATATTTATTCAGGTTTAAGTGTTTTAAGTTGGTTTTAGTTCAATTATTTATATCAAGTCAGGTTCAGAGACCCCATGTGAAGTTGCTGCATGACTGCTTCTTCAATTCCTCTTTGGATTTTTGTGCATGTCTTGGATGCACACATAAACACACACACACTGGATCCTGTGATCCCTGTAGATATTAATGTGAACTAGTGTTTGTGGAGCAGAAAGATGTCATTTGCTCAGTGGCACAAGAAACACACAGTCCCCTTGGACAGCTGTAGTCAGTCGTGCTCTGTCTCTGTCATAGATACGCATACATGCACGCACGTACACACACACACAGGTAGTTGCTTAGACACACTTGGGCCTTTTCACTGTCAGCACGGTAAAGAAATAAATAAAGTTCATTCTGCTCAGCACTTATTTCCCCGTGGGTCCTGAACTGGCAACTGTGAGGAGCTGAGCTCTCGTACTATTAGAGGTGAATCTGTGTTTGGAGCCATCGGCTTCACTCTGGTGTCTTGATGTTTCAACTGCAGGTTTCTCCAGGCTGTAGTTCAAGGACTTCCCTCACTGGGAATTCTGACTAGAGTCTTCTTTCTCCACTCTTCCTGCCTGTCTCCTGTTACCCCCACCCCAGCCCCAACATGTACACACAAACGCATGCACGCACGCACGCACGCACGCACGCACACACACACACACACACACACACACACACCTGTATTTCTGTGTTTTTGGGGATTACCAGGGATTGAGTCTGAAGGTCTGTCCAGCAGTCTTCCCAATAACTACTCACTGTTCTCCAAGAGAAGCATGGAACCCCTTTTCAAAGAACCTCTGTTTGTTTCATACAGATGAGGATCAAAAAAGGGGGATGGTGATTTGAGATTTGCTAGCAAAGTTCTTCTTGCCTGCTACCTATACCCAACACACTTATAAGGTACCCACGTTTTGCCCTTTTTGTTTCCATTTTTAAACAGCTGAAGTATTCAGTGAGCATGAAGGCCACTGAGAGCTAGCTCCCGTGAAAAGAGAGGGCCAGAGGCCAAGGAACATTAAACTTTTTTTTAATTCGTTTTGCTGTCCTCTTTCACCTACAAGGTTCAACTGGAGGTGTTGTGTATGTATTTATAAGGACTACATGAAGGGGTGGACAAGGAACTCGTAGGTGTTAAAACCATGCTCTTCCCAACTGCAAACAAGGCTGATATTCAAGGTTTAATTCATTTCTTTTGTTTGTTTCCAGGCTTACTGAAAAGAAAAAAGCAGCATGGTCACAGGACTACATTATTTTTGTTGGCCATGAAGATTGCTCTCTGTCCCCATGCTCTAGCCATGAACTTAAATCATCATACACTCAGAAAAAAATGGTTGTGCGCTTTTATTTTTTCACCACCTCAAATTAAAACATTCAGAAACAACTCAGAAAGGAATTCAATGGTATATTGCAAAATTATGTTATTAAAAAATACAAGCAAAAGACAATTTTAAGTATTTGAAATTCATTAGCAAGAAGGGAACAATAGGTGCTGAAGGGACCAATGTATGATGTTTGAACTCAGTTGGAACGGGTCATACAGTGAAAACGAACACATTCAACAGCAGTTATGTCTGTTTGCTTAAACCATTCTTTCAGTGACAAGCTAAACACAGCATTGTGTTTGGAGTGTTTCAGTTATTACAGTACTTAAGGACACCTCTCGCTCACCTCTAGAGTTTTCAAGCAGCTCAAACATAATGCATATAGTGGAAGCCATTATTCATTCTTTCAGTAATTGGAGTGTAACATGATTTAGAAGTTCTCAAATCAAACATTTCACGCACAATGAAAAACTGAAACTTCTTTGTTTTAAAGTTTCAGTCAAGCATGACAATCATGCCTAAAAACTGGGTAAAATAGTTTTATATGACAGGATCACTTGAAAGACCTTTATAACCCCGTTTGCCTCCTTTTTTACTTACCTGCTTCCTTGCTCATCTTTCAGAATCAGTCAAAACTATCCTTTCTAATTTTGCTTTCCTTATTAAATCACATCCTTAAACTGCTTTATTTAGCTCAGGTCTGGATTTGGGGAAGAAGAACTCAGTCCAGTGTGTTCAGGAAACTTGTAAAACAGAATGACGGGAGGATTCATCCATGTGATGTCAAGAAATTGTTCACTTGTCTTTTTTAGTGATCTCGTGACTTTAAAGTAAGACACAATTAGGGAGATTCATATTCACTTATTGTACCAATTGGTGCGTTTATTTAGATATCTTTTTCTTGTCTTTTTTTCCCTCTAATATTGATTTTCCTTTGGTACACTGCAGGAACCTTGTGTAGGAACCTTACAGCTGACTTCTAACAAATTAAATTCTAAGAAGTTGCATCATGCAACTATGTATAACCCCAATTCCAAAAAAGTTGGAATGCTCTGTAAAATACAAATAAAACACAATGCAATGATTTTCAAATCTCTTAAACCACTATTTTATTCACAAAAGAACATAGAAAACATCAAATGTTGAAAGTGACTTATTTTGCTATTTCAAGAGTAAAATTCTTTCAACATTTGATCTGTTTTCTATTTCATGAAAAATACTAGCTCAGCTTGAATTTAATGGCTGCAGCATGTCTCAAATAAGTTAGGACAAGACCATGTTTACCGCTATGTAGCATCCCCTCTTCTTTTAACAAGAGTCAGTAATCATATAAGAACTGAGGAGACCAGCTGCTGGACCTTTGGGAGAGCATTGTTTTCCCATTCTCCTCAATAGTCCTGGGTCTCCTATGTGGTATTATACAATTCATGATGTGCCAAATGTGTTCAATTGGTGAAAGGTTTGGACTGCAGGCAGGCCACTCCAGCACCCAGACTCTTCTACTACAAAGCCATGCTGTTGTAATAGCTGCAATATGTGTTTTGGCATTGTCTGGCTGAAATGTGTAAGGGTTTCCCTCAAAAAGACATTAGAGGGGGACATGTTGCTCTAAAACATGTATATACCTTTCAGCATTGATGGTGCCTTTCTAGTACCATAGGCACTAATGCTGATAATGATACAAGGATTTGAATTGGTTCTGATAACAAAGTGGATGGTCCCTTTCCTTCTTAGTTTGGAGGATGCGGCATCCATGATTTCTAAAAAGAATTTCAAATTTTTATTTTTCTGACCACAGAACAGTTTTCCATTTTGCCTCAGCCCATTATAAAATGAGCTTCAGCCCAGAGAAGACGGAAGCGTTTCTGGATCATGTTCACATTTGGCTTCTTTGCATGATAGAGCTTTAACCTGCATTTATGGATGGCACATTGAACTGTGTTCACAGATAACGATTTCTGGAAGTGTTCCTGAGCCCATGCACTAATTTCCATGACAGAATCATGCCTGTTTGCAATACAGTGCCACCTGAGGACCTGAAGATGACCAGCATCCAATATTATTTTTTTGGCTAGGTCCCTTGCACACAGAGATGTCTCCAGATTCTCTGAATCTTTTGATGATAGTCTATCCTTTAGATGATGAACTATTCAAACGCTTTGCAATTTTACATTGAGAAACATTATTCTGAACTTGCTCCAGTTTATAGATGGAGTTTCTCGCAGATTGCTAAACCGGTGCCTCTCTAAGGTGCTCTTTATATGCCCAACCACATTACTAACATGTTGTGAATTAACTTAATTAGTTGCAACGTGTTCCTCCAGCTGTTTCTTTTTAGTTGCACATCCTTTTCCAGTCCTTTGTTGCCCTTGTCCTAACTTTTCTGAGATGTGTTTCTATCATCAAATTCAAGATGAGCTGGTGTTTTTCATGAAATGGTAAAATGTTTCAATTTCAACATTTGACATATTTTCTGTGTTCTTTTGTGAATAAAATATTCGTTTATGTGATTCGCAAATCATTGCATTGTGTATTTATTTACATTTTACACAATGTCCCAACCTTTTTGGAATTTGCTCTTGTGTTATCTGTATTAAGAATTTAGTGGATAAACTATTAGAGTTAAGGACTGATTGCAGTGAATAGCCTTTTCAAAAAATCAAGACCAGTTAAGGATTAATTGAGGCCTTCAGTCTGATTTCCTGGATGCTGTATAATGCTGGGCAATTAGCATCTTAAAAAAACCAAAGTATATTTGACGCCTCTTATAACTAGAAGTGTGTGTGTGTAGTGTAGTGGGATTACACAAAGCTAGCAGTTGCTTACTATTCATTTATCCTACCATATCTGCACTGCTTCCTCCAAATGCCTATGATCAAACCTTTGTGTGGACTCCTGGAAGACTACCTGTTTTGGGGATTCAAAAACACAGACACAGACATGTGACTGAAAAAAATATGTATTTAGAGTTCTGTGTGTTACAACTGTTTAAAATAACAGCACAATTTAAGCTGAATTTAAAAGGGAAGTAATATAAGCAAAATAATACATTTATCCCTCCGTTAATATTGGTAGACTATTGGACTGTTCAGTCACTGTTGTTAAAAGAGGAATTTTAACATACTCGTCTGTCTAGTCTTTCTGCGTCTGATGCCTCTCCGCTGGCTCCTTTGGTGCGTCACTTGGTTGGCCTTGTTGTTTTGCTGTGGTTTCTAGTTGCTAGCTAGCAGCTCCCTGTGGATATGTGATGTCGTGCCCCTGGCTGCAGTTCACACACTCACCCTGCCTCTCTTTTTCAGGCAGCGAAAGGAGGGAGAGAGAGTGAGAGAGAGGATGTTTACCATGCTATGGAGCTGCTTGCTTCCCAGCTTGTCTGCCTTAGCCCCAGCCTCAGACCAGAGACAGAGAGAGAGAGACATAGGGGGAGGGAGCACTGCATCTTTCTTTTCTTCCCTCCCTCCCTCTTTTTGCGCCAATTTTCCCTTCCTCCACTCTCGCTTTTATATTTCTTGTCTTCGCCTGCCCTCTAAAGGCCAAAGGGCTTTGCGCTCTGTATGTAAATGCCTGTGTGTGTGAAACAGTCAGGCTGCTTCTGGCTGGTGCATCAGGCAGTGCCTTTTACTCAGCATGTGAATTTCCCCTCTCTGCTAGTACCTTCAGAGCTTAGGTTTTAGTGGGGTATTTTAGCATGCGCACGCACACACACACACACACACACACAGAGAGAGGATGGTGTAATTACCCTATGCTCTCATGTAATCCCCCAGGTGCAGTATTTATCTCCACTGCAGCATATCTGACACCCAGCGCCAATACCTGGATTCACTTCAGTCACAGTCCCTGCACCAAAAACATTCCCCAGGCAGTAGTCTCATAACACTGTGTTGTATATGTGTATTACGTTATAAACAGCACGTGATGCTACTTTTGTGTCATCTGTTATGTTCAAAAATGCAATTTAGTACTGGATATGACCGTTGACATCTGTATTAAGTGCAGTAGAGCTGCGCGTTGGAATATTGGTGTGTGTCTCATATCCCATGATGGATAATAAGGAGCAACTGATTCTTCTGTTCAGTCAATGAAACGAGTAAAAACAACTATGAAAAAGCAAAAGATGCTTAATGGAAATAAATGAAAGAAAGTAAGGCAGGTTACCGTGCAAATATGACTGCATACAGCCCACGCCAACACACAGTTAGCTGTGTGTTCTACAAACACAGAGCCTTGATATAGCCAGACAAGCCAAGCCTAGGGCTGTGTTGCGAGAGTCCTGTGCTCCCCACACCAGTGTCAGTCCTTTTGATTGGAACCTGCCTGTCAGTGGGGTTTGAAGTGATGATTGTGGGAAACACTGAAAAATACGTTCTCCTTCATCTTTGCGTGTCTGTACATCATGCTAGTGATATGCATCTTCTGCGATGAAACAAAGCTATTTGTGAAACATGTTTATTTTCGACAGTTTTATAATAACTTCTGATTTTAAAAATAGTACAGTAAATGGTCACTATACTTTTGTAATTTAAAGTCTGACTTGTTATGTAAGTGGCAATTTCTTTGGTTATTTTCTCTTATTTTGATGCTTTGCCGCATAGCCATTTCCCCTTCAATAAGTTTCATTCGCCTGGCATTTTTTGCACATGTGTTATTGTTTCTAATCTAATTTTTGCCCCCTTGTGTTCATTTTTATGTTCCTGCATTTTATCAAGTAAAAAAGGTGCTGCATTCATTTCTGATCAAAACATAGGTATAAATGTGGAGTGATAGATGTAAACCTAGTCTTCCCTCTTTACGTTTTTCTACTTTAATATGAAAACACTCCACAAAGTGCTTGAGTTCAGGGCACAAACTTATAGGCCAGCACTCTATCAAGCACTGATGTTCCCAGAGGAAAGGACACAATGAATTATTTTTTGAGAGAAAAACAAAAAACGACCGCTTAAACTTAGAAAGCCATCCTCTATTTGTTTTAGAGCTCACATAGAAAGGACAAAGATCACCCCCTCCCTTCTCTCCAATTCCCATATCCCCACCAAAAAATGTCCACCAGACTGTCGACCTGAAACTTTCTACAATGTGTCTCCACACATTTCAGCCACTTCTTCAACTGGATGAGTGTAATAGTTAAGATAGCTTGTTATGGAAACCAGGTGATTATGACCTGCTGTGAACAATCTCACTCTCTTTCACATACACCACTTTGCTCCTTCTCACTGCTCCCTCCCCTCCACCTTTCTCTTGTGGCCACTTTGATCAAATCTGTGCTCTTACGTCCTTGACTGCTGCCCCCGACGCCTGACCCCTGCATTTGAAATTTGCTCGCTTATGTAAAAGTTTATGTAGATTAATGCCACAATTTATGCAGATTGAGTTTTTGCCACTCAGACTTGAAGCACTAAAAGGTAGATGAGCATTGACCTTCCCCACTAACAGCTACGTGAGCTCTCATCGATTATCTCATAACTGCTACAAACAGTGTAGTTCTGCAGCAGACAGAGCGATGGAGAGTAATTTCAGATTTCATAACATTCCATTTTAAACTTTTCTTTAAGTGTTATTTTTAAAAAGCAAAAAAAGGCTGGGTTTTTTATTATTAAAATGGAATCTGGGAGGCTTGGCAAGTGTAGTTTATGTCACAATGCAACGCACGCACATGATTGTCCCTCCTTTAAAACATCTTGCTTCCTGCAGCCCCACAGTGTCTGTCAAACAGAAACAACTGCCAGCAGTGGTATCAAGCAGTCTTTCAGCTGTCTGTGTCATTCTGAGCCTCCACAGAGCCGTAAAGTTGCTCACAAGTGGCAGCAGCATTGCCGAGGTTGAACAGTCAAGTGCCATCAAGAGCAGTTTGCCATAGAAATGGGTCTATGTGAAAGCAAACAAAGGGCTCACACTTGACTTGACCCGCTCCACGTAGGCTAAATGTGCATGGGCCTGTCTGACACTGGAAAATGGCTTTCAGCCTGAACAGAGAGGCAGAAGAGTAGAGAATGTCACCATTATAACTTTGTTGGCTTTCTGAAAGGAGAGAAAAAAAAGTGTTAAATTCAGCAGAGACTCTCATCTTCAGTTTGAATTTAGTGAAGCATGTCTGAAAGGGGGATCTCAGGGTTACTGGAGGTGTTCTGAATGTATAGAAATTCACTTATGTTACAATCCTAGACAGTCTTAGTAGCACAGTAATACATATTTTTGGATTGATGCATAATTAGGTTGAAATTTTCCTGACAAACCACTTTCTATCCCTGAATCAGTTTGCTGACGTCAGTCACCACTTTGTCACCCCCAGTAGCTTCCTGTTCGCTAATGAGCTCATCAAAGCATCACATAAAAATAAGGAAAAGCAGAACTTTAATCAGGTCATGAACCTTTACACAAACATGAAGTGACCCACCAGTCACAGAGTTAAGACCAAGGAGTCAGCTGATGTTACTTCTGAAGTGAGCTAAAAGCCTCAGCTGGCACTGAGGGCCACTGGGAAAACAGCTGTTCATTTAAACTCCCTGCTTCACACACTTTTTTTTGACCATTTGCCATTTACCTTACTTGATAATGATGCTCCAGCCAAAGGTAGCTTGGCTGTATATCAGTTTTACCTGTCTTGGAGTCATCACTGATGCTTCATCTGTTTACATTACACTCATTAACATCTCAGAGAACTCTGCCACTTTAAAATATTTAAAATTCGACCTTTTTTACTACACTATAGCCTTCCAAAAATGGAGTGTTACCTTTATGTTTGTAGTTTCACACCTAATGTTCTCTGCCAGTTCTTACTTTATCCATTTCTCACATGCAGACTTATCACAGTGGCACATCCCTGACCACTTTAATTTTCTCTCTGTAGAATATTGATAAATGTTTGAACTTATTAGAACAAATCTAAGCTGGGAACACAGCATGCTCCTGCTTCACAGATTAAAAAATCCCATATTGGAGAGCATCAAAAGTACTTACACACAAACATCTGTGGTCAAAACTTGTAGCAGAGTGATTCCTTCTGTTGTAGTTTTTGGATTTGTGCAAGCAATAGTTTTAAAACCAGTAATGGTTTTATGCACTTGTTTAGGTGCATGCAGCAGCTTTATTTTGTGATGGATATGTCTGTAATCAAAAAGTGATTTGTTTGATCTGATCTTGTACACTTGTGTCCCCTCTCAGGATCTGTTCTTCTCCAGCAAACTGATAATGACGGGCGGTTCCCACTGGATCTGGTCTCTGTGCCAAGTCAAAGGGAGGAGCTCCTTCACAGCGCACAGGTTGGAGACACAAAGCGTTTGGGAAACAAAGTGACTGAGGTGTTGAATCTTCCCCTCTTGGAGGCTGGATCCTCTATGCTGTCTGTACTCATTTTTGCCTACCATCGGGAAAGGGGCCTTCCTCGCCACACACCATCAAATGACAAGCACCAGAGCCTGGGCAACAGGCTGATCAGGGCACTGGAGACACACTCCTTCCAAACAGTGACTCAGGGCTGGACAGATCAGCGGGCAGTTAGGCTGGTGGAGGATGTAGAGACACTGTGGGAGCTGAGCAAAGGGAAGTACCAGGGGCAGGTGTCTCAGGGTGTAAAAGAGTGCAAAGGAGAGAACACACAATTCCTCATGGAGATACTGGAGGATCTTAGGTCACGAGGAGAAGCACTAGTAACTGATCTGTGACCAGTAATGGTAAAGGATCAGTGGACACCAAACTTAAAGAGACTTAAATCCATAACCTGTGATTGAATGTTAACAAAAGCCAACTACATAAGGCAGTTACATGTTCATAAATTTCGCAGGGCTTTAAAATATCTTCAAAGGCAAAAAACACTTTCTGTGGATATGTACCTTCAAAGTAAGTCTGTGATTTTTGGTAAAGTTGTTTATTTCTACAGTGATGCAATTTTATACCTATTTGGTTTGGCTTGCTTGTATTGTACATTGTTTTGGTTTAAAAATGTCTGCAGTTGGCAGATATTTCTGGAATGTCAAATTTATTTCAGTGTCTAAGTTGCATGTTTTTTAGGACATCACTACCCTTTCAGTATAGACTGCTGCTACCTCATGTTTATAATTATAATTTACAATAAAATGAAATACTGTTGATTTCACTTCTTCATGTGGCAAAAATTCTGACAGCATTGCAGTTGTCTAATTTTTGGAAAATGGCTACTCCAGTGTAATGCTGAAAGGTGCTCTGACAGAGCATTTTTGTGGTGGCCACACAGGTTAAAAAAAAGAAAAAATATTCCAGTAATCGTGGTCCGACATGATGAGACATTGATGTGCACTCTGGGTTTCAGCCGTGCAGGCAACAGTGAAGATTGAGCACTTTCACAAACCTCCTCATGACTAGGTAGAGGGGCTTAGGCCCATGTGTTGGTGTGGGTTGGATGGGCAATTGCGCAAAAAAAGATGAGCAGAGAGATTTAAACTTAAAAGGAAGCTGTGATAGCTCACCTGGTTGAGCAGGTGCCTTGTGCTGAAGGCTGTAGTCCTCTTGCAGGGGCCTGGGTTCAAGCCTGCCCTAGGTCATTTCCTGCATGTTGTCTACCCTCACTCTTTACCTACTGTCCTGTCTATTTAAAAGAAAAATGCCAGCGAGTAAATCTTAAAAACCTGAATGTGTTTGTAGTTGGTGTCCAAAATTAAGATAAATAGTCTTATATTGCTTTCATTTCTTGCTACCACTGCCTTAGAAATTAGCTTTAAATTCAGAAAACAACTGTTGCAATAAAACAGGCACTCTGAAGATGATAAAAAATATTTAATCTCATTTGTTTTTTTTAGATGAGTAAAATACATCAGATGCATTCCATTACTCACGTCAGAGATATACACCACATTTTCGTTTGCCCCACCCGACCTTGACCCAACCCTGTCTTGGCTCCTACAGCATTGCTGTCTGGAACTCTTATTGGTCAGAACTGGGCACATGAAGATGCTGTCACAGGCAAGCAACATTGCAGGCGGAAAAGACAGACCTTAGAAAATGAGGCAGGCATATACCTACTTTAAAATATCGACAGGCATACTGTATAAAATACAACCATAAATCAATGAGTAGTTAGCTATTTACAGGATCATTTAAAAAATAAATAGTCTTATTTCAACTTGGTGCAAATAAAAGTGCTTTTTTTTCTCTTTACGACTGCCAGTCTGATACATTCCTTTTATATAATGCATCTTCTCAACATCATACAAAATAAAAACACTTTGGTTTGCTTTAAAACAGACCCAAAACTAAATAAAATGACAAAAAGAGAGAGACAGTATTTGGATGCAATACCACACAATAGTCACCAAAATTTGCTGTAAAATGACTACATATAGTAGTAGATGCATACATATCAGGTATTCAAGCAGTCCCTTCAGGCATTATAAAAAGCCATCCCTCACGAGTCACAGAGTGTGTTTTCTGAGGAGGCTGTAATCAGTTTGCCACGTAGCTCTTGGGGGGATAGTCTGTTATTGTCTTTCAAGTGGATTCCTTTAAAAAACAGTGGCCCTCTGGAGTGACAGATCTGAGCCTGTTGATATTTAAGCATGGAGATGGATGGGTAAGGAAGGAGGGCGCAGAGAGAGTAGACAGATGAGGCAGGAGGATGACAAAATGGCAGAAGAGAGCTAGTTGTGGTGGGGAGAGGGTTTAAAGACAGAGACACGGGGTGGGGGGAGGTAAAGCAAAAGACGTAGAAGCAGAGAGATGGAGGCAGGGATCAATAGGATGAGAAGAGACCTCCTCAAATGTAGCCTGTGCTGTGATCTTTCAAGAGATGCTCAGCGAGAAGCCCAGGAGACCATCCCTTCAGACAGGGTCGCAACCCCGCTCACTGACGAATGAGGGAACCGCAGAGAGAGCAAATGGAGGGAAGCATGATGGGAAGAAGGATCTGAAATAGCATAAAACACACACACACATACACATTCCTCCATCCCTGACATCTCGGGCCTAAGTCCCCTTGGAGCCTTGTCACACAATGACTTGCTGCTCATCTAGCATCTAAGCAAACTCTACACCAAGTAACAGCTGGCACTTCTGCTGCAACGCGCACACACACACACACACACACTGACTGAATCTGAGTATCAGTCTACAGCTGGAGGGGAGATACAATTGTAACACACACCGACACTGAGAAAAGCAACATGTCTTTGATTGCATAAATGCGTATACGCAAACACTCTTACATACACAGTTCACATATACAAGCCTCTGTCTCTGGAAAGACTGATCAAAGTTGAGCTTTGGGCACAGGAGGTGGGGCAGATGGAGAGGGCGGCCAGCCTGGGGCACAGCATCACAGAAAGCCTGTTTGTGTTTGTGTGTCAGTTTTTGTGTGTGCGCCTGAGAGGGAGAGAATGTTCCTGCTCGAATACAATGTTTTCATCTGTCAGCGTGTAGGTACAGTATGTGTACACGAGATCTCTACGAGGAGCTGTGTATTTACGTGAGAGGAGGGGTTTTTGTGTCTGCATGCTTGTGCAGAAGTGTGTGTGCATGAGTCTACAAATGCTTTCGTGTGTGGCCGCCAAGGAAAACACACGAGGAGATGAGAGGAAAGGAGACCAGCCTTTCAAACAAGATTAGGGCTGTGGCTGCCTAAAGGCCCGACTGCCTGACGACACTCTGCATAGACTGGGTGACATCTATATTAACACCCCGACAGCAGGCCCAATCTGCTGTGCCGCCTGACAGAGAGAGGAGGTAACTCATTGACTAATGGGTTAAACAAGGCAACAGCTAGTTTTTTTTTTTGTACATTTAGAAGTGATGAAGTTTTGGGTTATAATGCCAATTGTTTACTACAGCTAAGGATTTTTTTAAAGTTAATTTGGCCATAGTATTAAAGCACAGAGCAACACCCCAACAAGCCTTCAGCCTGTTGATCCAGGTTTGTGTTTGTGTAAAAGGAGATATCTGGAGGCAACTGCCGTAATTGCTAATCAGCTTGGTTGGCTGAGTTAAGTGGAGACGGTCCAAATTACTGCCAGTGAACATAACATAACTACATCCAAGAGAGGGAGAAAACAAAACCCACTAAAGTAGAAAAAGAATTAAAAAATCTAAACATATTATCAAAGTTATTCAATAACTAAAACATGAGCAAAAAAAAAAGGAAAATTGAATGCAGTATAAGGCTTGTATTTTGACAAACACGCAAGTGTCATTTTTGGAACAGCAAGAATAAATGATAAACTAACTTCACTTATTTTTTGCCACCTGTGGCAAGCTGTTAGTGATGGAGATAAGGTGTGAGGAAAGCAGCTGATCTAAAGGTCATTTCATCCATCCTTCCCACTTGCCTTTAGAATCAAAAGCAATTCAATTGATTGAATTGTACTCATCTTGTTTAATACAAAAATGACACTTCAGGAAACTGCTGTACACCATAAGTAATTAAAGAGGAAAAAGGTTTAAGAGAATTAAATAGGAAATAAAAAATGTTAAGGATAGTTGAGCCAAGCTGATCCAGAGTCTTCCTCTGTTCCTCAGTGTCCAGTAATAGACCGAGTGAGGAAAAGTGGAGAAGAGAGGAGTTGGTGGGCGGACGCAGTCATCTACCCGGGGTTGTTTTTCTTCCTTTTATTTGGACTGGGATTGGGATCCTGTTTCAGCTCTCGGTACTGCACCTGTTAAAACACACAGAAACACGCACACACACACACACCACCCGGTCAGGTGGAAAGAGCAAAGGATGCTTGAATAGCACAGAAACCCTCCAGAGGCTCCAGTCCAGCTGTGTGGAACAGTGGCCTCAGGGAAGAGATTACACACTGATTACAGTACACACATGCACACACTAACACAATATGTGTACACTGTTCAAAGCTCCAAATACATGCTCACTCACAGATGCACGCAAATACACGAACTTTCACAGATGTGCAACAGTGGCCTAGGGGAAGGGATCACACAAACAAACAAAGAACAGGGCAGGGGCTCATGGGAAAGCTTGGAGAGACAACAGTCATCTCAGCATAGCAAGATGGCGAGGAGTGAAAGGGCAGAAAGATAGGAAGGAGACAGAACCCACTCAGAACCAGAGTTGCAGTTACAGTTACTACAGCATGAGTACATTCCTGATCATATGTAGCACAATTTATACTAATTATATATCGGTAGAATTACATGGTTAACCACTTAAGGACAAAATTATTAACTTTAATTTGCCCCAATCAAAAGGAGCAATTAAAAATCAGGCAAATGAAAATTGGAATTTCACCATATTATTTACGTGGCTAAGGGGTTAACAAGCACACTGGGGATTTTCAGTTTGCATCATTTATGACAGAAAATACAAAAATGACAACAATCTTATATGTCTTCAGCATGTTTCACTCTATACTCAAGCTGGCTGAACCATAGATATATTTTAAAAAAGCTGTCTGCCTATGCAGAACTTTCCTTTTTCTCAACAATGAGCAGACACTATTGATGACATCTACCTGATGAGGCTCCTGTTTTTGGATAGGCTTTCCAGCATCCACTTATCTCATTTCAACTGCTAAGTCCAGAACAGTGAGCTAATAACAAACCTGAAACCAAGACAGGATTCATATTATGTTCTGCTTTGAAGACTTTTAAAAGCAAGAATTTACTTCAAGTAAAGCCTAGTGCTAAAATAGATTTTTGTACAACCCTTAATTCCAAAAAAGGTTGTGATGCTATGTAAAATATAAATAAAAACACAATATAATGATTTGCACATCTCATAAACCAATATTTTATTCACAAAAGAACATAGAAAACATCAAATGCTGAAAGAGACGCATTTCACAGTTTCATGAAAAATACTAGCTCATATGGAATTTGATGGCAGGGCCATGTTTACCACTGCATAGCATCCTCTATTCTTTTAACAACAGTCTGTAAACATGTGGGGACTGAGGCGACAAGCTGCTGGACCCTTTGGGAGACGACTGTTGTCCCATTCTTGTCTGATATAGGATTCCAGTATCACAACAATCCTAGGTCTTCTCTGAAAAAGACGTCATCTGGAGGGGTGCATATGTTGCTCTAAAACTTGTATATACCTTTCAGCATTATTGGTGCCTTTCCATCAATTTTTGATTCATCTGACCACAAAACAGTTTTCCACTTTGCCTCAGTTTATTTTAAATGAGCTTTGGCCCTGAGAAGACAGCTACATTTCTGGATCATGTCTACATATCGCTACGTCTTTGCATGATGATTTCTGGAAGTGTTCCTTAGACCATACACTGATTTCCATGACAGAATCATGCCTGTTTGCAATGCAGTGCCACCTGAGGGCCTGAAGATCACAAGCATCCAATACTGGTTTTCAACTGTGTCCCTTGTGCACAGATGTCTCCAGATTCTCAGAATTTTTGATGATATTATATGCTGTAGATGATGGAATATTCAAAGTCTTTGCAATTTTATGTTGAGTAACATTATTCTGAAATTCTCCCTATAATCTATAGATGCAGTTTTTCATAGATTGCTGAATCTCTGCCCATCTTTACTTCTGAGAGACTCTGCCTCTCTATGGTGTTCTTTTTATACCCAATAAAATTACTGGCTTGTTGTCAGTCAGCTTAATTAGTTGCAACACTGCAGCATGGCGGCTCAGTGGTTCACACTGCTGCCTTACAGCAGGAGGGTGCTGGGTTCAAACCTAGGTAGGGCCCTTCTGTATGGAGTTTGCATGGTCCCCCTGAGCTTTGGTTTCTCCTGCCATGGAAAAACATGTCAGGGTAATGGTGTCTGTCAGCCCAGGACACTCACACAAAAGAGATTCTTAATCTCAAGAGTTTGATTCCTGGTTAAATAAAGGTTAATAATAAAAAAAAAAAATGTTCCTCTAACATTTTATTTTTGAGCTGTTATTTTTCATGAAATAGTAAAATATCTCACTTTCAGCATCTGATATGATTGCTATGTTCTATTGCGAATAAAATATTGGTTTATGACATTTGCAAATTATTGCATTGTGTTTTCATTTATATTTTACACGGCATGCCAACTTTTTTGGAACTGGGGTTGTATGAGCTGACCAAAATTCAGTGAACTGCTGCACAATTACAGACACTGTGATCCTATTTTAGCAAAAGCTAAAAGAAGTCGTTTGATATATACTTATTTGCTTTCCTGCTGAGAGTCACATGAGAAGAGGGATATGGCTGTCATATGTGTCAGCTAAATAAGGAGCTGGTTAGCTCAGCATAAAAACTGGAAACAGAGAGAAAGAGTTAGCCTGGCTCTGCCAAAAGGTAATAAAATCCAAATAGGGCTAGAAGAACAGATGAGATTTTACAGTCGGTTTTGCTATGGATTATTTCTTGATCAGAAGCAGTGACCTCCTGGAGTCTTGTTGTCACCATTTCACTTTTTTTGTTGTACAAATTAAGGAAAGACGATATAATGTCTTCATTGTGTGCTTTGATGGTGCTGGCAGGCAGATTTTGTTACTTTTGGCGAGTTCTTAGCTAGTAACATCACTGTTTCCAGTGTTTATACTAAATTAAGCTGTGCAAACCGTTATGTGTCTGTGCCAAATTAGTGGACAAATCTGAGACTGGTATCGTTTATAAATTGGTAATTTTTATAAATTACAAAATAAAGTACTTTTGTATCACTATTGTGTTGCTAAAAAACTTAAATCAGATATTTTAGTTGCATATTATGTGAATTCATCACTTTACAGGATGTTTAGTATCTTCGCTCTGGGAGTGTCAGTATTTCTCAGGAACAAGAATTGATTCCCGCATGACAGAATGCTTTCCAAAGATGGTGAGCCGATCCTAGAAACTGCTCTTAACGTTGACGTGATGGACAGTCAGACGCAACAGCATCACAGTGGCTGAGTATCAACAAACACAGACTGTCACACTCACTTTCAGTTGTACACATCCGTGCATGTGCACACAAATACAGTTGCAAGTCTAGACAGATTCAAGACAGTGACAAACACTAGCCACTGAATCAGAATACTAATAGAAAAAAAAAACTAGACTTAACAGTCACAGCACCAAAGAGCCAGTATCGTCTGAGGATTCCCTCCTAAGTTGATGTACTATAGGCTACTCTGCCTGGCTGACTGACTGACACTCTCTCTGATTCTCCAGGCAGACAACAAACTGACATCAATATGGCTTCTCTGTTCTGTCTCATGGTAGTTCTGTCTACTGTGGACAGGAACAGCAGCATCTTTCAGCACTGGCTGGGAACAAGCCTTTATCATCCATCTTTTACTGGTTCCCACTGTCGCTTCAATGAAGCCTTCCAGTCCTCTGCCTGCAAAGCACAAATCTGAGATACAAAAGAGGTGTGTATGTGTGTGCACGTGTGTGTATGTGCTTCAAAATGTAGACACATGCATACACAAATGAATACCAGCAAAGAGAACGTATATACACACCCACACCTCCCACGTAAACAGAACTCAGGCTTTTTTTTTCATTAAAATCTCATAAAAACTTATACACTTTACACGGACACACATACAGTGGGTTATTTCTCTTCCTCTGTCTCACAGTGTTGGTCACCAATGTCCCATTAAGGTGCTTACAGAGTGGTTAGGCCAGCATGTGTTGCTCTCAACGCCTCACTAAGCAGCCAGACTGCTCTGATTCAGATCTGGATACTCCACAAGGCAAACTAACATCCTACTTGTATTATTACAAGCTAACATACAGCTGTTCAAATACAACCTGTTTTTTGGATACAGTCAGGAAAAAACTTCAAAATGGTTCAGAAAGGCAATCCGGTTAGAGAGAAAAGAGAGAAAAGAATGATGAGTAGCAAGATAAAGAAGGGACAGAAATAGACAAAAAAAAACAAACCAACAAAGGGAAAAGGAGAGAAAACAAAGAGAGGGAAGAAGAGAATGGGTGAGACAGAGGGATATCTGTGGACGCTCGGGTGATGACAGATATGTGGGTGTGGATCCTTTTATAGCCATGCCAACGAAAGCAGACAACAGAACAAAAACCCAGGGGACAGAGAGGGGTTTATATGGCCCTGGATGTGTGTGTGTGTGTATGCAGTGGTAGTTCTGTTAGGGGACCATGACAGTACTGGCTGAGTGCCCACAATGACTGCAATCAATGACAATAGTGCATCCATGAAAGAACAAGTGGGTGAATTGCTGAAGGATTTAATTCACTTATGAGTGAAGGAATAATAGCACAGAGTTTAGTAACACAAACATATCTTCAACTAATGTCAAATAACTGAACACAATTTTTTTTAAAAAATCTGACTTTGATAAAAACATTTCTCCATGTGTAACTTATTTTCATTCTTGCTGTCAGTTTTTAAAAAAGTAAGCATGAATCTAAAAGTAGGACAAGTATTGTGCATGATCACTGAATGATTGCGGTCCCATTATATGGCCAGCCGCCTACAGAAGCAAAAAAGATACACGGCAATTTAATTCTGTGCGTTGACATTCCTGTCCAAACAATTCCTGTTTGTGAGTGTATACAAACAAAGAAAAGTTTGGTTGTCAGTAGAAAGTAAGGTTTTGTTTCTCATGAAGAGCAGCGAAGGGGATCAACAAAAAGAAATGGTGTAGGAAAAAACAATATTTCAATCAAACAGGAGTTTTCGCTGTGAAGAGATGCCAGCCAGGAGAAATGGGGCTCGTGCGTCACAGGTTCAATTCCAATTCACAGGTGACAGGCCTGCCTGATGTTACACCCTTGGCTCCCCACTCACCTCACCTAATAGCACACACGCAAGCACCCACACAGGCACCAAACCAATGCAGACAACGAGAGCTAGTTAAAGTCAAAAAAAGAAGAAAAGGCAGAGGAGGCGAGGAGAAAGTGGGACGTTAGCAAAATAAAATAAACCAAAATTGGGGGGAAAGTAAAAAGTGAGGTAATGCAGCAAGCACACAAGCAATTTGGTACACGAGTGGGGAACTTAAAGGGAACATCGACAGGAGAAGCGGTGGGTAAAGACCTAGGACTGCTCAAAGGCTGCTCCACCCTCGCTCCTCTCCTTTCCCAAATGTTGACAGTACAAGTGCAAAACAGGCTTTGAAGTGTGCTCTACTGAAGGGGTGCCGTGTACCATGCATAGTGCTTCGTTTAACGGTGTTACCCACAAAGCATCCCAGGACCTGCTCTTCTTTCACCGTCTCTCATTCTTCCCCCTCTCACATTGAACCTTTGACAGTGTTTTGATGATGCCAGTGTGGGCAGACACGCAAAGCAAAACCAAGGTGGGTGACAGTAAGCAAAAAAAAAACAAACAAAAAAACAAAACAAAAAAACAACAAAAAACGCAAATAAGCGAGTAAAAAAAATTAATTCAAAAAAGCTAAGGGAGCTAGACTTTAACAGTACTATGTCATTCTTCTTTTCAGTCCTTTTTGCAGAAAGCACAAAACTCACTGGGTTTCATCTCATGTGACACCTAATCGAGCATAAGGGTTATTAAATGCTTCCAGGGAAGCACTATTGTGTGAGGTTCAGACATCTGCAGATTGCAGGATTCAGCACTCATGTCTATTGTTGTGCTGAAGAAAATGCATGCCAAGGTGACATAAACCAGTAAGCAAAAAAAAGTGAGCAAAGTTTTGCCTATTTGGTATTGTGACAAGACACAGTGAATAGTGACTAATTGCCCTCTTGCAGTGAAATGTTTAAATCTGTTAAAAAAGTAGGAAGGGCACAGCAACGCAGCAGAGAAGAGAGAGAAAGAGCCCTCTGGTAGATGTGAGTGATGGCATCTGGCACCGTTTCAACCTTTAACTATCCTGCATTTGTCCCCTGCATGTCCAATGAGGGTTCATCCCCAACATAAACGTTGTCTAAAAATATTAACCTGACTCCCCACTGTTCATTAAGCGCTAAATTGGAATTCATGCTTATTTTTGTATTGGGGATTTGATCTATCTCCTTTACACCGATCATAAAGGGCCACTTGGCATGCTAATTGCCTTGGCCCTATTTATGCACTCCCCAGCTCACATTGCTAATGGTGTCGTAAAACATACTACTGCACTGACACTTCCCAAACACCAGGTAGGGAATACTTAGCACTATTAAGGTTCTCAGTTTGGCCTTGTTTAAGAGGGCACGAAGGATTCCCAGTTAGTGACCATTATCACTAGTAAAAAATCCAAACCAGATACAAGAAACTGTAATCCGAAGAGGGACAGTGACTCCTTTACGCACACATCCAGTAAATATCATGCCAGCCTTTAACATGTCTGCTCACAGAGGGAGATAATGATTTAAGTAAACTGTTCAAGTGGTAAAAAGAAACTGCAGCTCCCATGCAACACTGGTGATTTAGCTTTTATAGGGTGTTTGGCAGTGCTGTTAGGGGCCCAGTGTCTGTATTTTGAGAGGCTTTCATTGCTACCTTCCATTACCTGTAGGAAAACAAGTGTTGTTTCAGTTATTTTTATGCTATGTACACTATAAAGAAAAATACAGTATATGTGTTATGATGGAGTGTGGCCCAGTGTGGCTGCCCTTTGTATATAAAGTCATTAGAACCTCATCAGTTCTGGCAGCACTGAAGCACCTCCAAATGATGCGGAACAGTACACTGAAACACCCTAACCCACCTAATATGCACAACTGCTGGGAAAACTGTGTGTGTGTGTGTGTGTGTGTGTGTATGTGCACGCGCCTGCACGTATGTGTGTGTGTGTGTGTGTGTGTGTGTGTGATTATATATGTGTGTGAGGTCACACTGGGGCCCTGAAATAGTACTTCATTAGTCATCCAGGGTGTCAGGCATAGTGGGCCCCTGCACCAATACCAGTGGGTTACACAGACACGTGCCCATGAGGGGACACTCCATTTAGACCCCGGCACCTCTCTGCATCATCTGAAAGCCTCAAGGGCTTAATCCCCACAGACGTCTTTGACCCACCAAGATGGGGGCAGGCAATGAGGTGAACACACCACCGGAGGCAGGGACCGGATGCACTGCAGAGCAGAACGTTCTGGTCTGTTTTTAGCCACTGACTGCAGAGCATGGCATCTTCTCAGAAAACTAACTTTTGGATTCCGTGATCATCACAGTTTTGAGTATCTGAATGTCACTGACCTTTTCCTATTTATACGTATAAAATTACATTGGCCTAATAGGCATGTATAACAATCAGTCAGTTCTCCTTTTACTTTCTACCTTCATTTCACCTGATGCTTTTCTATTTCCATCTTCATTTTTTCTCTATTTTTACCCGTCGCCCTGTCGTTTACCCTGATTGCGCTCAGCGCCTTCAAATTCTCAGTTAAACCTGGCAACAATTACCATTCCAACAGCTGCAGCAATAACCATTACAGTAGCACTTACAGTATTACTTATACAGTAGGCACAACTCCAGCGGCATGGGCACCAGACCAGAGCAGTGTGTCTGCCCCCTCCTCCCCTAGCCAGCAGGCCCTCATTAGGGTCCTTGTAAAGGCCTCATACCTGCCGGGCCCGGGCCCCTTCACCCCTCCACTCCTCCATGCTCCAGGTGTGTAAGGTGGCTGCACTTCACCAGAGGGGACAGCTTGGGCTCATTTAAGTCGATGGCTACTTGCCCTGTGCCTGCTGCAGCAGCAGGCCCCTGTAAACTACAAAACTGTAAAGCTGCACGGGGGCTGAAAGGGGGAGAGTATGGGGGGCTGGCAGGGGTGTGTAGGGGAGCAAGGATTATGACCCTGTAAAGATGAAAGAAGTTGCGGGCACCAAGCGATCAAAGAGGAAGTGTGTCAGCACTGATGTGGCAGGGAATTGGTCGTATCAGAGGCCCCAGGTCATTCAGTCTCAGCCTCCATCTGTGTGTGTTTGTGTGTGTGTGAGTACTGAACTCAGCTCAGCAGGGCCTAACAGCCACAGTAGAAACCATCGGTGCTGGATAACACAACAACTTTCACAAGCTGCCACTTAATTGCAGTTTAAACTGCACTTTGTCCTGGGCAGCACAGCATGTTACTGTCACACACACACACACACACACACACACACACACACCTATATTTTACCTGAGAAAGCATTTGTAGTCTTCAGCCACAAAGTTAATCTGATCTCACGGTTAATGTAGAAGCAAAACCGCATGGGGCTGGTTAACTCTTGGTCTACACTCTGTTTCAATTACTAGCATAGCTGTGAGACAACATCTAACTGTAATTGTGTGTGAGCATATGTGTATGGAGTCAATCAACCTAGTTATATGCTGGGTACTAAACTCACTTAACCTTGTTATCTTACCACACAGCTCCAGCCATGTATGTGGAAATTGAATTAGACTAGGAAGCTTTTAATAGGAAAACACAGAAACAGCTTTGAAATAATTAGATTAGATGTCTGTACGGGTAAAACAATGGATAGACAGTTCAGCCAACATGAAAACACAACAGTGAAGAGCCAGCGATGGGGAGAACAAAAAGGAAAGAAAGCTGAGACAGAGGAGATAATAAAAGGCGCCCTAACCCTTGCCCAAGTCTGGAACTGACAGAAGATGATAGTGATGTCAAAAAGATATAAAAGGTTAAATGAAAAATAGAAATTTTACCCACCACTTGTACATCTGAGGGCACTCTGGACAGAAAGTCTAGCAGCTCATTGTTATCAATGGTGTATGGGTCTCGCAGTTTCTTAGTAAATTTATTCACCCCTGGGGAGAGAAAAGCGGGGACAGATAGGTGGGAATTGAAAAAGAAAGATGGACACCAGCATATATGAGATATAAATGCCTTTATGGTTGTTGTTCTCTCTGTTAACACTGTTTTTTCCACAAATACAATACACAAAAAACATCATGACACACAGACTTACTTAAATCAAGTATTTGGCTCTCCTTAAATACTATTTAATGTGATAAAAAATACATTAGCTCACCCCAGGCTAGCACAATGTATCGGAGAGGGATGAAATAGATGATGATGGTGGCCACTCCAAGAGCGACAATAGCTAACCAGCTTAAGAAAGGCACAGTCCAGTTAAATGTGCTGCAAAAGAGGACAAGGGACTGATAAAACTGGCAATGTCAGTTCAGCTAAACATGCTCAGAAATAATGTAGGGAGGAGTCAGGAAATACAGTTAGGTCCATAAGTTTTGGGAAATTGACAAATTTTGTTTTGTAATTTTGCCTCTGTACACCACCACGGTGGATTTTAAATCATACTCAGTTGAAAGGCAGACTTTCAGCTTTGATTCAAAGGGTTTGACAAAAGAATTGCAATAAATGCTTAGGAATTATAGTCCCTGTTTTCAGAGGCTTGGAAGTAGTTGGACAGTTGACTGACAAACAGTTTCATGACCAGGTAACGGGTAGACCCTCATTATTCCATGACAGCCCAAGTAGATAAAAGATATGAAATTAATTCCAAGAGTTGAACTTGCATTTCAGCTGTTCACTGAAATTCTCAATATGAGGTCAAAAGAGATGTTGACATAAATGAAGGCTGAAAACCCAAATAAACCTAGGAGTGGCCAAAACAACAATCTGGAACATTCCTAAAAAGAAAGAATGCACTGGCCAGCCCAGCAATACCAAAAGGCCTTGAAGACAATGGAAGACAACTAAAACAGATGATCGCAGAATTCTTTCCTTGGTTAAGAAAAGCCCTTTCACAACATCTAGCCAAGTCAAGATCACTCTGGAGAAGGTAGGTCTATCGTTATTAAAATACAGAGGGTTTACAACAAGGTGCAAACACCTGGTTAGACTCAAGAACGTGAATTTTGCCAGAAAACATGTAAAGAGCCTGCTCAATATATGGCATTAAAAAATCTTTGAACAAAGACAACTTGTACCAAAATGATGGGAAGAGAAAAGTATGGAGAAGGAAAGGAACAGCTCATGATCTGAAGCATATCGCATCATCTGTCAAACAAGGTGGAGTTAATGTTACGGCATGGGCATGTTTGGATGCCAATGGAACTGGGTCACTAATGTTTATTGATGATATTACTGTTGATAGAAGTAGCACGTTGAATTCTGAAGTGTGCAAGGCAATACTTTCTGCTCAGATTCAGCCAGATGCAGTAAAACTGTTTGGATGGCAGTTCACAATGCAAATGGATAATGACCCAAAGCTTACTGCAAAAGCGACCCAAGCGTTCCTCAAGGCAGAGTGAGAATGAGATCTTCTTCTATGGTCAAGTCACCTGATATCAAACCAGTAGAGCAGCTTTTCATTTAGTGCAGACAAACCTGAAGGCAGACTACTCACAAACAAACAGCAAATGAAAAAGGCTGCAGAGAAGGCCTGACAGAGCATCTCAAGGGCGGAAAGACAGTATTTGCTGATGTCCATGGGTTCTACACTTCCAGCAGTCATTGACTGCAACAGATTTCATTCAAGTGTTTAAAAAAATCCTTATATTTAAAATTACATTAGTCTGAACCTCTGAAAATGTGAGAGTGTGTATAAACTGGCTGGACTTCCTAAGCAGTTAATGCAATGCCTTTGTCAAACCCCTTCAGTTAAAGCCTTAAGTCTACACTTTGATCAAATTTTGACTGTTTGGTTTCAAATACACTGGTGGTGAACAGAGGCAAAATTATCAAAAAAAGTACCATGTCCAAAAACTTGAAGAACTAACTGTAATTTCACCCAAATTCTCACATGTCAGCATTTCAGGGAAAAAATGAATTATAACTTCATAACATTTACACTTTCTAATAACTCAAATATAGATTTAATTTGATTTAAAATGTTGATTAAAATAACTTGTAGCTTCAACCCTAACTTCTAATGAAAACAAAATCCTCTGCATTCACCTTCTTTTTACCTACAATATGTAAAAAAGGCTGCCTGTGTATAAATGGAATGTACATAATAAATAAATGGTTTTGTGTGTGTGCATGCAGTGATATGTGGTTAAACTAGTATCTATATGATTCAGGTAAGAGGTAATGTAGGGTTAAGTGAGACATGGTGGGCATGAAGACAGCCTTTGTATTTGTCTCTCAAGGTCAGGTGTCACACTGGTATTATTTCCTGAGAGCAGCACTAAGTTACACTCAGTTATGCTGGCAAAGGGAAGAGGGCCAACATGGCAGAAAAAAACACAGGGACGTGTGGAGCAGAGCAGAGCGGGCCGGGTGCCGAGGAGCAGGCTTACGACTCACTTCTTTATCCTCTCGCCATAGGAGGCCACTTCATCTAGTGCATTCTGCACGCTGATGCACACGTCCTGAATGGCATAAAGCTTGTTCATGAAGCCCTTTCTCTCTGAGTCCTGCAAGAGGACAGATAGAGATGTAGGCGAGGGAGAGAAAGGGAGGATGAGGGAGGAAGAGATGGATAGAAACAGAGAAGAGACAGGAGGAGAGAGAAGACAGAGGCTGGGCACAGGCATCTTTGTGAAAACAATACATTTTAAATAGCGTCAAAGATTTGGAGTGGGAAGCCAAATCACCGGATATCCTGCATGAAGTGACGGAGCGCTTTCATTCCAGGCAGTAATAGAGATATAAAGTTGGCAGAACAAATCAAAATGTTTTCCTCCTTACGAATCCTCACACAGGAAAATTTGAATATGTGAATAGGCAGAGAGAGAGAGACAGAATTAAACTGAAAGCCGAATGGATAGATCAATCTTTGGTCTCTCTCTCTCTCTCTTTGCTGCTGCTGCCAAGACAGCTTGGAAGACCAGGCAGAGCCCTCTTTTGTTCTCCTGGCTGGCACACTGTGATGATGTCACCAGCCGTGACATCATTATCATCCTTATTAACACTGTCACTCACCATGAAGAGTTCAGAGTGGGGGGGGGGTCACAAACTAAGCAGGCAATCTGAAGTCTACAAACCCTGCCCTTCTTACTGAAACAAAGTGAAGAATTTAAGAAGTCATGCAACAGTCAATGAGCTGCCTGTTGACTGACAGGCAGGGGCAGGACGGATCTGAACAGAATGACGTGACAGAGAGCAATTAAAAGCCATTTCCTAAGTGAAGACATCAACACGCAGACTGGTTCTTGCAAAATGTGAATGGTGGTCATGCTTGGAAGACAAAAGGGAAGAAGAGAACTATCCATAAGAAAGTTATATGAGTATTCTTTTCATTATCATGGGTGATGCGGTTATAACATGGCAGTAGTCGGTGATTTTTAAACCGGTGGAGGAGAAGGTTGCAAATATAAGATTATCCTGTGAAAGTACTCCACTACATTAGTACCATAAACACCTGTAAAAGAAAAAAAAGCAAATTAGAGATGCCATAAATGGTCAGATAAGAATTAATTTGAATGGAAAAAGCTGAAGAAAGTAATTCTATTACAAAAGTTTCTGACGATTCTTTCAAATAACAGTAAAATGGACCAGAAAAAATTTAACGAGAGAAGTTAATCAAAACCAAAAGATAATGAAATAACCATAATGTCTAGTATTTCTTTTTTATTAGAGAAATAGCATGTGTAGAAAAGGTTGTGTTACTGATGAAGATTGATGGACACTGCTAGATTAGAGAAGTAAAGCTCTAAGTAATTATAACTATTCTAGCCAAAGAAGACAGTGAAGCAGTCAAAGACCTGAAACCTTCAGGACCTCAAAGGCCTTTACCACATTTCCATCTTGAGGCCAGCCACCTCACCACAACCCTCCCACTGAGACCCAAACTGCCCCCAAACCCACCCTCGTCTTTTTGCTCTCCATCCAGGATCAGATAATGTGAAAAATGAACCATGGAGCAGTCAGGGAGACCACATGGCCTCCCCAGCAAAACCACACAAGACAAATAGATATAATTAGACAGCGTCTCTGGGTTATTTTTCTTCGCAAATATTTTACAAGACTCCCTTTCTTTCCTCCTCCCGCTGTCCTCCTCTTCTAAGTCCTTTCCTCAGAGTCCATCTGTTTTTCATTGCTGAGTCAAACAAATCTCAGGGTCTATTGTGCTGGGCTTGGTAAGGCCGAGCCGAGCCAGGCTGGGCCGGGTCAGGACGTTTTATTTTCGGGCCCAGACTCAGGGGAGAGTGTTTGAGGGCCACAGGAGTGGTGTGAGAGAGCGGGCGGGGGTGGAGAGGATAAGTCAAAGGTCATTTGAGTATAAACCATTGCCACATGCCCTTCGGACTGCGGTCTGACTCCTATTTCCTGTCTTCAAACACGGCTTGGGGAGGTGGGAGGTAGCAATAACACAGAGGGCCACGGAGAACCTTGTTTTCCCAGCTTCCCTGCACACTGTGCACATATGGAGTCAGGCAACCTGTTCCTATAATGGAACCTAATATGCACACAAACACACACACCCTATAGCTATTAGATAAGGTTGATCTGCACACCTGGTCTTGCTGTGTGACTCTACAAACAATATCCCAACAAAGATTGGACGATGGGGGTCCTTGATTCCAAAAAGCAGTTTCTTTCTCTACTGAGCATGTTTAGACTACAATGTCATGACTAATAGAGAAATAACTGATACCAAAAGAAAAGGAGATTTGGGGCAGTCACGTATCACATTAAAGGTTAAAGGAATCTTTTTGTGAACTTACAAACAAAATGTTACACACTTCCTTAAGCGTGGATCCATCACAAGTTTTGTCATGCCTTCTGCACACACATTTTGTGAGAACTGCGTGTGCAATTGTGTCAATTAGCTTACATGTGGTATGTAATTAGAACATGGTTTTCCAGTTTTGACCAGCTTCTAGTCTCACTCAGGAGGAGGAGCAAGTTATTTACAGGAGTCCTAGGGCCTGTAATTCCATCTGTTTCTTCCTGTGCCTGTCAGGTAAACTAAGTGAGTTTGTTTGGAGAACTAAAGGCAAAGCTAGTGAGATGGACTCTGTGGCCTTTTGCTTTAACCACAGATGCAAGTCATGTTAATGCTCAAAGTGTGCCACAAATCCCAGCATCTCTGCCAACCTAGTTCTGATGGATGATTCTGCTTGGCTTGAATCAGCCAGGCAGCATTATCAGCTTGCCTAATGTGTTTAGCATCATTAATTTTAAAAGACCACAACCTACTTTATAGCAAAGAGTCAGGACTTTTCGTGGAAAAGTCAGCAGAATAGCCTACTACTGTGCATCACAAGCTTTATGAAGACAGTTAGTTTGGCCTGTGAAGGAAATATTTCTATATGCAAAACGAGCTATTTGACATCAATTTACTATTATCAGGTCGGTACCTGAAATATTTAGTGACTTGGTGTCCTTTGTTGGGTGAGAGTTGCATGTTTTAATGGCATGGATGCCATTTAAAGGCAATAAATGCAGCCCTATGTCCAAGGTTTGCATCATTGTTTCGATGTGTGGAGTGTGATATGAAATCTCAGCCTTTATTGCCCAGCAGTTGAATGGCAATAAAGGCTCGTTAAAAGTGATGTGAGTTGTTTATATGCGTTAAGGAAACATAACCCCTCAGTGATACCAGAGCGAGCCCAGGGACTCTCTTATACACATTTAAAGAAACAGCCAAGTCAGGCTAACCACATTGCACTTGCTGGTAAATTGTGGTAAACAAATGTGGTAAACTCCTTGAAAAGCAACTTAAATATTTAACAAAGGGAAGATGCACAAAGCCTATGTGCACTCCACTGCTCTATTTCTCTTTCAGAAAGACACCATCATAGCAAAGTACATCCATATGCAAAAGTGCAAAGTGAGCAGTTGTAAACTTTACAAAGACAGTTTGTTCTTCACTGACCCAAGGCCTAGAGCTAAACAAGAGAGAGGTCACTGAGGACTTAGCCTATTAGGTTGGACTCAAATATCTGTCCTATATCTACTTGGTGGAAAAGAGAGAGCCATTTGAGACTATTTTAACCTCCGATCACATTGTTCTCCCTGCTGAGTTACGCCATAAAAATGATAAACCTAACAGTTATAATGTAGCGGCATATATCCCATCAAACCACAAAATGAGACTGAACCACAAGTGGCTGCTGCTCATTGCTGCTGTGCTAAAATTGCACCTGTTTTTCTTTGTTTTTCTTTTTTTTTGCCTCTCTCACTCTGGCAGCACAGTAAAAATTGAAATGTCATATAAAATGTGACAGGATGCTAATATGTGGCTCCCAGAGGGCATCTGAAAGCGTTCTTGTTGATTTTGTAACTGCAGAGAGAGTCGGCATCCCTCCCATTTTTACCCCAGGAAAAGAGGGAAAAAAAACACTGAAAAGTTGAACAAGTTGAAGAATGCTATGGGGTGAAACAAATTAAATTTCCAAAGCCTGTGAAAGAACTAGGAATAACATGATAATAAATAGTGCATATGATTAGCATCTACTGTATATTTAAATTAGGTGTGTTGCTATCTCTCCTTCAAAAATCAAATATGGAAAAAAGAAAACAATGAAATGTTACTTAGGTATGCATACATTTTTGAATAGCTGGAAATCAAGAAACATTGTTTTGTGACTGATGAAAGTGCACTTCACTAGAAGGAGAGTAGAACTTTAATGGTTCATTTGCATTTACTCCTGGCATACTGTTCAATCTAGTACCATTTTGTAGAGAACCATACATGAGTAACAATTTTGACTCAAAACAGATTATTACTGAGCCAGATTACCTCAAAAATGTGAAGCAAGAGAAAACAGAAGAAAGATTCAAAAAGTTTATTTTGCATAAAGATATGTTCTGATTTTCACTGCTATATATATTGTTAATTGGCATCTTCAGTTAATATTTTTGGATGTGATTACTGCTTTGTAAAATAGTGTTTTTTGGGTTTTTTTCTATTTTTACTTGTCCATTAGCACTTTTTGAAGCATAGTAAAAAATACAGAAAGAAGAATGGATCTTTTTTTTTTTAATCTTTTATGTTGGCCATTGAAATAGTTCAGCTTTAACTCTAATGTTTTATTGGTGCCTATTCCAAGTACCAGCTCCACTGGGGACCGATGAGTCACAGATTTTACCAATTGGGAGTTAAGAAAAGCCCCCAGGGAATAAAAGAAAGAAACCAAGGACCCAGTGGCCTAGAATATAATTTCTTTTCTGTTAGGAATTGACAACAGGACAAGACAAAGACCCTGTGAATGGTCTCAGATACCACCCTGCAACCTGGCACCTCGCCAGTGCCACATGAAAGAGGCAGATGTTCGCTTTTTTGGGGGGGTGGGTACCATTTTAATAAATAATTAATCTCATATAACAGCTAATCCATGGACAAGGGAGGAAACATTCCATCTTCTTTTTTTAAATTTAAAAAACATACATAAATATTTGCTTTACTATGGTTTTGAGATGCACAGCACATGCTCCTGGCTCTCATCCCAGACGGGCTAAATCAAGGTGAAGAAGGGGCATCCTGCTCCTATAGACCCAAATGGATTAACATGAATGGATAAAGTGTACATGTGTTTGTCTGTGGTCATAGGATATCCTGCATAGATGTTTGAGAGAATCTGTGTGTGCTTCAACAAAGCCAAAGTCAAACTCCAGTTAAGACTGTCAGCTGAAGGTGGACCAGGCATGCACAGTGCTCTCTAGTGCTAATTAGTCTCTTCGCCCAGTCAGTTCCCACTGGGATGATAAGTATACACATAGTGTATATAAAAGAGAGGGTTAGAGGAAAGAGAGAAGGTGAGATTAAAAGGGGGAGCTGGTGATAGTAGTGACTTATTTTCAGTTTGACCTCTGCTACCTGTCCTAAAGAGAAAGGTTTCTGGTGGTGGGTTTGTGTGCATGTCTCTAATGTGTCTGGTTGGCAGGAGGTTGTTTGCCACTGATCATTTTTACCCATATCCCTCTGGGGCCTCTCTTCACCTCTACCACACCAGCCACTCTATCAGACTCAAGGTCAGGTGCGCACACCCACGCATAAATGACTACCAACCCGCAACTTCTGCTCTTGATCACTCGTTCCTGGCCTCCCGCTGCACGCCACGCCCCGAACCCCATCCTACCTCACCTCTGCTCCCCCTGCTCCCGCACTCTCCTTCTCCTGTCCTTCCCAGGAACCAGCTTGGCAGGGTGTGATGAATGGGACAACATTACTCTTGTCCTCTGTTGGCCTGGTTTACCTGCTCCAGCCCATCTCCCCTTGTCTGTCTGTCTGTCAGTCTGTCTAACTGTGTCTGTTTGTCTAAGTCTCTCTGTCCAGGTTGGCTTAAAATATACAGGATCTCACTGCACTATCAAATTTCTATTTTGTTTGGGCAGTATAAAAGATGAGAGTATATGTGGGAATTTGTATTTTTAAATAAGCACAGAAATTAGGCAAAAAAGATCCAAAATTCAAAGACATGTAGACTGTTTTGATTCTATACGGAGATTTTAACTACTTTTTTAATTAAATCATACTTTAATCTTGTTGGGGTTAAATTACATCTGACCCATCACCTCAGTGTGTAAAACTTGCTAACCTTGGCATATTTTTAATTACATATTCAGGTTCAGACACACAGGCAATAGAAAAAAACTGTAAAATCCACTGTCTTAAACTTTGTTTTGGAAGGAAAAAACAACAGAACGAGAGTGCACTGCTATGAAGTGAAGGGATCACATCTTCAAAAAAGTAAATAAAATATGCATCCTCTCTGTGCTCATTACAGATTTATGACTCTTGTTAAAAGAAAAGGTGGCGGCTGCCTTCTTACATGTCTGACTTTCAAATTCAGACGACACTGCTGTCAAGTGTTGTGCTCCACATTCTGTCCAATGAGAGACCGAGAGGGCTGAGTGTGTGCCATCTTCAACATCCTATTCGGTGAGAGTCTCGATAAGAGTTACTTTGGGTGGATAAGAGCACACAAGAACTCCTCACCTACAGTGCAAGGAGCTGCTCGTCGTAATCCTTTGATGCATAGTTCATCAATCAAAAAGTTCAGTTGGTTCAGCCACTTGTGTGTATGTGATTCAGAACAATAACAGTTGGGGGAGTAGTCATTGTTGCATTAGGCATAATGAGCATTGGGATTTGCACAAGCAATATGTGACAATTTTGCAGTTCCTGTAGCAACTTTAAAGAAAAAGCACTCACAAAAACATTCAAATCACCTCACCAACCACGGCACACACATGCACACACACTCAGGGAACTAAAACCCATTTGAAAATTAGTTTTTTTAGGTGCCTATTATGAGTGACTTAGGGGTCATAAGGTGTGAAAGCAGTCATTTGTGAAAGAAATGTAATTAGTACTTTCAGAAGTCTGAATCTAAAAGCGCATGTTTTGGCAAGTATTAAAAAACACTAAACCCATGAGAACATTTTATTCCCTTGTGGCCTCTGTTACTGCACAAACAAATACACTCAAGTTACTCCCCATGTCACCTTTTATTCCCCCAGAACTTAAAGTCCCAACAGTAAAACATAGTTAACACACCATCACACCTCAATCTACAGCGGTCACCTTGATATTTAACAGATCTACAATACTACAGGGAAGTCACAGACAAAGACAAGAGCAGCCTTCCATGCTGGAGCTCACTAGCTTCCCCATTACCTTATTAAGCAGGCACAGACAGAACCCTTGCAGTGGGTTTGGATTGGGGACCAAACGTGCAGTGTGGGGGTGTTAATCGAGACGTGGACAGGGACAAGTAGTGTACACATATCCTGACAGGACGGCACACAGAGGCCGCTGGACAGACGATGAGCTAAATAGGAAACCAGGAGACAGCAACAAACATTATCAGGAGTTGGTTCCAGAGCCACACGCATATTAACTTACCACCATTGCTCGTATCCATTCAAAGTGCCAGGAAGCCAACATATCCTCGAGGATATGGTTTTTATCACGGCTGTCCTCCCAGGGGCCTGGTTTAGGGTCCTTGTGGATAAATTACAGTGAGATGTTCTCTTTACAACCCACAGAAATTAAAGTCAAAGGGTTAGAAAATGTGGATGTTTTGCAACTGTGGTCTTATACATTTCTTTCACCCAATGCACTTCCAAGTTAATAAAAAAAAGGCACTGCAATCAAAACAGCTTTAGCCTCACAATGCAGAAAATATTTTTTCCAGTACTCACCTTTATTTAGAAATCAAAACAACTGCGTTCAGTAGTATAGTCAAAACTAGACATGTATTTCCCTCAGTCTGTTGCAAATCTATCAACCCATGTATATAATCTCTATAAGGACTGTGGTGATTATACTATAATGTAAAAGTAATGTCCAAAGCAACAACAATGACAAAAAGACCCATGGTTCAAAAAACAACACATTTGCATTTAAACAACATAGGCTGAAGTTAAAGTAAAAGTGATGAGAGAATGGTGCTGAGACAGAGAATGAAGGAGTGATGAGAGAAAGCAAACGACAAAGCAAAAGATATGTATCTGGGGGGAATAGAGATAGTGAGAGATGATCCACCTGATGTATGTGTGTGACAAAGAGGAAAAACAAACAAACAATGTGGTGTGTTTTGCATAGAGAGACAATACTCCTCTATGCCTCTTTCACCCTCCTTTTTGTTTTCATTCCTGCCTCTATTAGCAAAACATGATTAAAATGCAGTTCCTACCAGCGTCTCTGCTGAACAACGGGGGAAAAAAGACAGTGAGATGGGAAGAAAAATGAAGCGGAAAAGTCAAAAGCATCTTTTACAGCGTGACGCTTTTCATCCTTCACAGGCGGCAAGAAGAAAAGACAGACATTCAAACTTTATTCTCTTCCCTTCTCTCCTGCTCTGTCTCTCTCACCCATTCTCCTCAGCAGCTGAACCCCCCCGACACCTGCATCACAAGCTCAATAGCCTCCCCAGAACAACATTTCAGTCACACCTTTTTCCAGAGCATTGATATAATTCCCAGTGCTCTCTTTAGTCCAATTACATTATGCCATGCCGTTATCTGAGCGATCGGCACAGTGCCGTGACTGGGACTAAGAGAGGAACGCAGTGGCTTGGGAAGGTGCTACAGAGCTCTATGTGCTATCTGGAGATAAGTCGAAGAACTAGCACTGTGTGTGCCCTATTTAACTTTTCATGGAGCAGAGAGCTCCTTGCTTAATAGTAGATAGAAGAAGCGAGGAAAAAACAGCTGAGGAGAGAAAGACGACAGTCAGCCAGATTTTAAAAGAAACTCAGATACTGTGTGTTAACATCAACAGCTGAAAGTAGCTGTAAGGCCTGTACAATCTGGATATGTGTGCCATCCTTCAGTGCTTATAAGCTTGCCAGGGAAGCAATGTTGGACACACGTGCAGGACTGCGTGTGTGCATACATGTACTGTATGTTGCACGAGTGATGCCTACAGGGACAGCAGCAGAGGGTGAAGTGGCTGTTTCAGCACTATGGATGAGAAGGATATATAGAAACTGTAGTGCAGGAAGATCACTGTGTGGCAGGATGAAGAAGCAGAGGATCACATGCAGACAATCTTATGTGCACAGTAGACCCATCGATATGCCTTTAAAACGTAATACTGATGTATGTGTCAAGCAAGATGTACGTTACATTACAGGAGAATATCCTAAATTCTATACTTATAATAAGCTGCTGCCTCAATAGGTTAAAAAATAACCTAAATAATAGAATAGGTTACCGTTTGATCCCCCACTTTAAAGAACTGGCCTATAAAAAAAGAGATAATATTCACATTTTTTCAGGTCAATGTTCAAGCTAAGTAATAATGTCTGCACTCTATTTACGACTAAGAGAAAATGAGTAAGAAACGAGAAACCTAAAGCGGTTTTGTAGGTATATGTGATGTCTGTGTGTGTGTGTGTGTGTAAGTGAGATATTGATAGATAGACATAGAGGGAGAAAGAGAGAGGGAGTGCACCGAGCAGTAAGCCCGTGAGCAGGACATGATTGCAGTGTGTATCTTATCTGTGTCAGGTCCTCCTGAGGCTAGTGGAGCCTAGCTGAGCGGAGCACAAGCGCTTCAGTGACCAGTCAACCGTGTGAGGGTAATCTCCTCACTCCTTCAGTCTGTCTCTCTCTCATTCACTCTCTCTTTCCATTTTTCCAGTAAGCCCCCCTTTGGGAGACAGCTGAGCTGCACACACATCCGTGTTAGACGTTCACACAAATACACAAACGCATTCCTGCACACAAACACTCACACCCTTGCAGAGCCTAAAGGCTATTGTCTTATGCCATCTCTGGACAGCGAGCCCACAGGTGAGTGGAAACATCACAGATGACATTATATGCTTAAGCCCCCGCAGCCAGCAGCTTGTAAATACAGGGATGAGTAGCATGTTTTTACTATCTCACACTGCTCAAGCTCTATTTGAAGATGGTAAATGGGTCTACAAAGATACTTAAGAATGTATTTTTAAACATGTAAGACAGAATTAAAATAAGAACATTGATTTGCTCAGTGTATGGGGTGACAAGTAATTGAGGAAGTCATAGATATGTGGGCATCAATTCTTGTCAATGTCATTTCGGACATTTCATTTCGTAAAAAAAATCAAGTACATGACATCAAAATCAACTTTCTGCTTTTAATGACACACACGAGGACTGTAATTTCAGCTCAACCCGTATTAAATGTTTCTTATCCTGAAATAGACTCCAAGACTCTTGGACTCATGAAAAACATGCATGTTTTTACTGAACGATAAAGCCTTATATGCAGTATACACACAATAACTGTTCATTCTTTGTGCACAATTTCTATTTTTTTTTCTTATATCTATGTCTTCGATGACTAAAGTACTTTGAATGAGAATAGTGGAATCTATAACTTGTCACTATATTTAAAACTAGTTTTAGTAAAAATCAATGCTAATCTGCACTATACTGCTACCATAATTTATGTGTGTCTGTGTGTCTATCTGTGTGGGGGAAAAAAATCAAGCAACATTCCAAGTTTCAGGTCAGTGGCAAAAAACACAATGTGAAGGAAGGGAGAAGAAAAAAATAATTAGTTTATGTCTAACATTCTTTCACTATTCGTGTGCTTGCCTGTTTGGCTTTAACAACTCAGCCGTCCCCATCAATTAGTCTAGATGCTGGACTTTCATTGAGATTAAGTGACTAATATCAGTACTTGCTCACAAGAAAGACACTTTTCACGTCTGCCCAACAATCTGTTAAGTCAAAACACATGTGGTAATCCAAGGCAAAAAGCCTGCAAGGGGTCCTCTATGCAATGAAAAACAGGTGCTCTAGTTTTTGGCCATGTAATACCCCATTTACCCTCTGGAGCAAAGGTTATCCAGCTAATAGCTGCCTTGTGGTGCACTGGGAAGAGCTATGCACATGGCCGGAGTAAACATCTGGGACGGATTGTACATACTTGCAACATATGCTTCAAGTTCAATTAAAATGAGGCCTTGGCACATTTATTAATATTTTTTCTTCTCCTTTTGCTCGCTCTCTCTAGCTCTCTTTCTCTTCTTCCCACTCTCCCCTATAGGCCTTTACCATTAAAGAGGCCTCTTTTGACCCGTCCTTCATACTTACTCATGTGATCTGAAGCTGCAGCTCATATCCAATGTAAAAGACCTCATATCCAATGTGAAAGACAAATTTGCTAAGCCCTGAAACTCCATTTGTTCTGCACTTAACCAGGTTGGAGGGAGAGCAAAGGGAAGGGAGTATGTGTCACAGCGAAGGAAAAAAAAAGGCAGGGAAGGGACTGATTGTGGAAAGGGTAGAAGGAGAGTGGGAGGGGAGAGCGATGTAGGTGAAGAAAAAAGAAAAATGCCCCTCTTTCAACTTCCCTACAGCTCAAATGAAATGCTAACAGTTGAGGGGAGCAATAGATCAAAATGTATGAAGCTAGAGTTGGTAAATTGTAGCCTTTGTGGCAGCTGTGCTATCCAGCATCCCAGCCCTGTGTGAACAGAGAGCAAGGCCTTCTTATTTGGAATAATCAGTTCGGCACCAAATCTGACGGAGGCCCCACAAGCTCCTTCTGAGCCTCATTTCAATATGAAAGTCCAAAAATGTATTTCATATAATCTGCAGCTTTTCAAATGCTTGTATTTTTATTTTTTCCCCAGAGAGGAGGTTAGGTTAGAAATGCAATAAGGAGGATAGACATGGGTAAAGGGTGAAAAAAAGGTTCAAGGTTGCTTGGTGCATATCTTTAGTCAGTGCCCCCCTGTACATTTCAGCCTTGGAACTTCACAGCCAAGAAACTTTGCTTCTGCTTCTGCACTGTGGAAGAGGATGTAATGCTCATATATTGTTGTGTGCTTATCCCCCAACTGGCTGCCTGGCTGATTGATCGCTGACTTTCTAGTGGGATGACTATTTGACCACTGACATGATAAATGTGTTTTTTCTTGCATTTTTTTTTTAACCATTCTGTTGGGAGAACGTCAAAGGCATTTATAATTCCCATTCTAAAAAAACAGAGTTTTCTTGCAAAAAGATTACCAAACCAGGTCGTGCATATCACCACATTGCAACATAGTGGGCGACAATAAAACATCAAGCATCAATTCAAATAATTTTTGTTTTCACACTAAAAGATCTGGCCTTCACTTTACAAGTTAAAATGCTGCCCTTGTTTCACACTGCTTTAAACTCAACGCACTGCAGTCTGAAACAGAGAATTGCTTTCATTTCAAGACTGAAACACAAAAAACAGGTAACACAGTGGGTAGATTAAGAGCTGTACTATTTCAATTACCATTCCCAAGTGGAACATTGACAAGGTACTGTATCTGATCCAGTGGCATTTGTTTCAGTAGCTGTTCCTACAGTGTAAACGAGCAGAGGCAGTAAAGCAGCCACCTGTTGTTACCTGATAGTGTCTGGACAAGCACAGATGCTGTTTTACTGGTACATAAAGGAGCAGTGAATGGACCTAAATAGCTAACTAAGCACTTTATATGGTTGCATGTTCACAGGAAGAAGGACTCAAGCACAATGTCTGTAAAGTAAATTTAGCATACTGTTGTAAGATGGGGAATTTAGAGATAATGCACCAAACAACACCAAAGCAAACCATAGTCAGAAAAGGTGAGGGAATGTGTTATGTGTATACCTAAAAAGATAACTTTTGAAAAGGTTAAAAAGGTTGTACAATCTGTGAACATGTGTTTGTGCCTCAGGCAGAGAGAATAACTGAACAGGGGAGGAGATGGGAGGGGAGATGGAGTCATTTTGTTAGTCTGTTTGTGTTTCCGGTCTATGAAGCAGTGTCAACCCCTCCTGAGGCAATGTGTGTGTGCTTGTGCATGCGTGTGTGTATGTGTGTGTGAATGCATCCCTGACACAAGACATAATTACCTTGTCATCTTTGTCAAAGTCCTCATCCTCATCCTCCAGCAGGTCCTCCACTGCTTGCTGACAGTTGCAACAGAGCAAAGAGAAAAACGAGAAAGAGAAATAAAAATGTTTATGCAACATCTATAGTACAGATAAACATTAGATAACAAAGGGTTAACATCATCAGAACATCCAAAGAAGCATATTAAAGCTGATTGGTTCTGCTTATGTCTGGCAAGAGTTTGTTAATGAGTATGGAAGACATGCAGATAGCACAACTATTGGATTTGCGAGTGCTAATATGTCATAAGCTTCAGAATGGTTCTCAATTAGAATTTAATTTTAGAAACATTCTGTTGTTCAAATATGTTGACACTTCTGGAAATGCAAGCAAATGCTCTTGCTTTGAATTTCAACGGGCTGAGGATTAAAGTCTATTCAAGGACTCAAATGGCATTGCACAAAAGCATGTAAGACTTATACTGTTCAAAGGGAGAAGACAGCAGAATTACTCTTCTTCTGACCTCCTTAACCTCGTGCAAAAGTCTCTCACCTCTACTACCTCTGATTTATATACATTCACCTCTCTAACTTTTTCATGTGCTCACATAGTGATGCTACATGAGAGAAGAAAGAAGAAAAGCCTGAAGCACAGAGAACAGTCACAAAGAACAACTATTTGCTTCAGTGGTCCACAACCAATGAAACTGGAGCCACTGTAACTCTGAAGCCCAGAGAAACCACAAGACACAGAGTGCAACATAAAGAAAAATGGCATGCTGTATGACACACTTGTATACTGGGCACACATTCAAAAGGGCAAACATAAAGGGACAAATGGATACTGGATAACATAGCAGTGGTAGCTTTTCTTATTCAGTAACACAACTTATACATACACAAAGACACGCTGAAATACTGACAATTCAGTCCCCCGTATCCATACCTTCAACTGTATGTGAAAGCAAGCCAATAAACAAATTATTGGCCTAAAAGGTAAATCCCGAACCAAAAAAAGCAGCTTGGTCCACACTTGACTGTATCTTTGTGAATGTTCACAAAATGTGTAGCCTGATGTCCGCAAAATGAAAACCATAAATCACAGCTGCATCTAATCCACCTTCTATCAGTGACACATCTTAGCTAATCATATGATACATCGTATAGTCGCTCACAATTTACATAAACAAATACCCATATCATAAGCCCTACAGCTGTCAACCTCAGGATTTATCTGCACTCATTGTTTGATAGTGTTACCAGCTCTAGCCCCACCAAAAACCTTCACCCAGCCCCGACATCACCACAACCGCCTTCAGCAAATCTAGAACAGTGCAAACTAGTTTGGAGAAATCCAAAAATCATTACTTAACAAGACAATAGCTTTTGTCCTTTTTGTTTTTCATTGGAATAAGAGGGGAAACTATGTGGCGGCTGACATAAGCCTCTTATGTAAATGCAGCTTCCCACACAAACAAAGAGGAGTTCAGTCAGAACAGCAGAGTTGAGAGGGTAGTGTGTGTGTGTGTGTGTGTGTGTGTGTGTGTTTGAGTGAGTTCTATCAATGTAAGTGAATCACTAGGGCAAAGTGCTGTGCATGTATGCATGAAACTCCTCATTTTAACTGTCTGACTGTGTAGCAACTGGTCATTCCCAGTTCACTGAGACTCCCCTATGTCTAGACAAATAAGCTTGACTGCTCACATTTGACAGTCTCTTTATTGACACTTAGTACATCCAGTCATACACTACACAAATACCAGATAGGGAACTGTTGTTCTCAGTCAAGGCAAAAGATGTAGATGAGATACTGTAAAAATGAAAGCCTTCTGGCATCTCTAAACAAATGAACTATAACTGTTTATAAAGACATCATGGTCCCCCCTAAATGCTTTTACCCATGCCAAAATACAAATACAATGGTATCCTCCACGCAGAGGCTTTAGCAGGGCATGCCTGGCACATGCTCCAAACTTTAAACAAAGAAATGAGCATGAGCTAGCTGGAGAACCATGACCTAGAGAGACAGAGAGAATGATAGAGTCGTTTGTCTCCCTCTGCTCTCTGCTCCCCTCTCTCCCTTCTATTGCCGCTGGTTACAGAGAGAAGTCATGTTTCCTGCAATGAGACACAGTGTAAAATTAATAAATAAAAAGACACGGAACATGTCATCTGCCCTGAAGATTGCCACGGCTAAATGCGTGCACTGAAGCTACTGTCTCAGTATGGGAGGATATAAATTACCTCAGTGCAGCCGATGAATTCCAAGCATCCCTCTTTCGTTCTCTGTATTGCGCTACCTCTTCCTCTATTTGTCTCATTCTTTCCTCTTTCTAAGACCTGTTTGGTGTATGATATCATTTGTCTGCTTATCCCCCCATTATCATGTTGTTTGAATTACTATCATTACAGCAAGGCAGCATCAAAGCCTTGCTGTCGACAGGATCGCGCAGGGCTCACATTGCCTGCAGAGCTGCTCCAGTCAATTCAGTATCTACAGAGGTGGAGATTAACATATTCAGACCTATTCAAATGATACAGGGATGATACAGGCTACTCTTACAGATTACATTGTGCCCCATAAATACATACATAGATGTGATAATGTAAAATACAAACAAAGAATGCAAGTGAGTACAATGACATTGAGAGTTCAAATGGCACTGGATGAATGAATGCATGTATTTGGTCTTTGCTTAAACCTAAAACGCTCCTTTGCAAGAATTAATTTGCTGTTGCGTACATTTTGTTACAAGCTGGTGTTTTCTTGCTGCAGCAAACCCTTTTTACATAGACAGAGTGGATGCTATTTGAGAGATTAAGATGTTATTAGAGATGTGCAGCTGAATATCTAAAAGTTTTTCAAGAACAGTTTTGAGGCAGAACCAAAAATGCTAAGGAAGCTTCTTGTGCACCATCAGCAGCGCAACAGCACCCCTAGTGTGTTTTCAAGGACAGAGAGCACACTCTCAGGGGCAGAAGGATTATTACTGTGATCTTCTGCTTGGTGGATACATACCTCTATAGCATTATGACAAGTAAATATGATCATACGTCCTTTACCTTAAATCATAAGAGAATGCTAGAAAATTATGAGTATATTTACATATTTTTCCCCATCACCCATGATACAAAGAAAAAGGGACAATAAACATGCTTTTTACTCAGGTCACTGGAAAGACAGAAACATTGTTTAAAAATGAGGAAAATATATGTGACGTAAGTCTGAAGAGCGTCTCACTTATCAATTAAACATACTCCTCTATAACCATGGACACACTGCATACAAGAGAATTAAAACATTACTTGACAAGCCAGAAAAAAGTTTTAAGTGGACTGATTTCATAGAAATAAAATTGAATAGACCCTGCCTGGCTCAGTGAAACAAGTGCACATAAACACCCCACAGAGGGAAAGTAAAATTCTACTCCTAAACTAGCAGTCACATCATTTTCACCCTTCCCCTGAAATGCCTCTCAACTCAGTCCTCTCTCTCCTTGGCCGGACTGAGTTCCACTATTTCCTCTCCTCACCTTCCCAATGACAGCTGCATGGGGAATTGACGACGAAGCAGACATCCCAGCGAACATGAAGATATACTTTTTCCCTCTTTTTTCTCCCATTCCTCTATCCCTCCCTGCCTCCATCCTCCTGCTGCTTTTCCTCTTTGATACGAGAGGGGGTTTTAACCTCTCCAGCTGCTGAGGTTTGGCTGAGTGGCTGGCTGGGGGATCTCAAGGCCCTGCTTGGTATGCACTGTCCATGAGTGTATGTGTGTGTGCACATATTGCCTACACCACAGTTTCTGCAGACTGGGAGAAAGCTGTGCGTCTGATAAGGCTGAGCCTGGCTGACCCATGCGGGCCCTTCACAAGCTGTCAGAGCAGTGGCCCTCAGAGGGGGGCCCTTCCATCTGCACAGCCCAAGCCAGGGCTCACCCAGCAGGGGGCTAGATAGGGGTGAGGCTGGGGTGCTACAGGAGCTGGAGGCTGGTGGTGGGGGTGAGAAGGGCAGCTCCATATTCATGAAAGCAACACCAAATCCGTAAGCACTCGAAAATATTGAGTTTTGGAATTGTATTGTGACATTTCTAGCTCGCCAGACTCCTTTTTTTTAACTGACAAATCAGCAAGTGTTAAGCCAGAGATTACTCAGCTAGTCAAATACAATTTTGAAAACTCCACCAGCATCATTTGTCCTTCTCAGACAGAAAATTCTAGCTTTTCTTATTGTCCTTCACTTTCAGTTTTGCCATGGAGTACTAGAGCTAGTAAACATACTTGATGTTCATTGTGTTGCACACTAACACACACACACACACACACACACACACGCTCCTATACACTTAGGCTCAGGGTTTAAACCAGAAACATTAACAAACTGCTACAATAGGTAGACTACATAGACAATACAACAACAACAACAACAGGCACCGAGACAGACACCCTGAACTGCTGGTGTTGTTAGCAAAGAGCACAGACAGTTACAAAGGTTCAGTGTGATGAAGGCAGTTAGACAAATGGGGTGGTATGGGAGGGGGGGTGGCAATATGATGAAAAGGATGGGAGGATTCTGCAGTGGCATCCCTGATGCTCCCGATGCTCCCGTCCCGCTTCAAACTATGCCCGTTCCCTGTCTTTCTGCCTGCCAGCCTGCCATCCTATCTGCCAGTTTAGCAGAGACAGAGCGGCAGCGAGAGCAGCAGAGATGAGCACGGTGATGCCGGGGCGGCACGGGGGAAATCAGCGGGGCACAGGCGCTCCCAGTTAAAAGTGACATGACCTTTTGATTTTGTCACCTGTCACCAACTGCCATGTCTGACTCCACACTGAGGAGTGCCTGCCATCCACCGCTGCTTTCCTCTGCCTCCGTCTCTCTGAATGCCTCCCTGTCTTTTTCTGTCTCCTGTTCCCGCTCCATCTCCTTTTCTCATTCTCCTTGTCTTTCCAGAGTTGCAGTTATATGAGCAAAAATGGTGTGACTTTCTGGAGGAGTTGAGGTATAATAGGCAGCGCAGTCTCTTTTCCTTCCAGCTTTCCTAATATTTACTTCTTCTCTACCTGTGTTATGCGTGGCTCTTAATGAGGGCAGATGTCAAGGCACAGTGTGTTTAGAAATGCAGCAAGTTTTTTTGAGATGCAAAATCAAGGAAAAAACAGGATAGATAAAAATGGCAATGAAGTCTTGTTCTAAAAATGATACAATGTTCCAAGTAAAATGTGACAATTTTGACTGAAAATAAACCAGATTTTATTTACACTAATGAACAATATGCAGCTGCCACACAGTGTACATCACAGAAAAGCAAATATTAAAATAGTAGTAGTAGAACTGCATGACCTCAATTACTTTATTTTCATAAACAACTGAGCTCTATTAGAAAGATTAAACCCTCCATATGTTTTTATAGCGATTCTACCTTATTTCAGAATTTAAACTGGGCTTATTGTAGTCAGTTTTCATGCCACTGGAGGCGTGTCTGCAAGTGTGAAGTATCTTCATGCCATTAAGGTCTTTCTTCCGTAATGGTTTGGTGGATCCACTGGGTGAATCAATGTAATGGTCTGAAGCATAGGATAAAGAGGATGGTCCTCCAGTGTGACGAGGCCTAATTGCCCGTCATCCTGTGGTAGAAAGAGACATCACCATGTTCCATATGTACCCTCTTTGACAGCCTGCACTGAAATTAACACCTTCATAACATCTGGTAAGGGCTTTTCTGGGCCAAGAGAACGGCAAGGAATGATTTCTTTTGGGATGTGTCCCTGCTTGTTAATATCAGTGCCCATCATCTACTCATGCAAGCAGGCACACACAAGAATATGAAACATTGCAATGACAAAGCACATGGATATGTGCATATGCATCTAGAAGCCATGTTCTTAATTTAGCGATATGTCTGCTTGACCAAGTCCAGTGTACTGGCAACTTTCATTGTAATAGTCTTGGGACAGATTTCAAAGAAGCAAGAGATGGAGAGGAGGGGCCATCTCATTACAATGCAGACAGAGAAGCAGAAAACAATATGAGTTTTTCTTAATAATACATCATCACCTTTGAATGTCAAAATAAAAGAGGTACCAACTCCATATATTCAGCATATATTCTAAAACATGAAAAGGTCCTCTTGTTTGCTCAGAGAGCAAAAGAGCATGTTACACCATGACATACAGGTCAGCCAACAGTGTTGAAGAGTCAGCATTCAAAGGTCAGAGTGCTACATGATAAGAAGGGAGGTCGGGGACCTTGGTGGTGCAGTGCCTACTTTAATCGCTGTTCTTAAGGACGCTCTGACTGCTTAGCAGGTACTGGTCAAGGTTGGGGCTAGGCTAAGGAGCAGTGATCTGAGTTCTGTTTGCAAAGCAGCATGTAACCACACAACAGTCAGTGACCTTGAGTGGTGAATTACAGCATGTAAAGAACACTGTGTTTGTTTATTTGCTATAGACAGGGCTATGGACTGTGGTTATGGTGTAAAGCGTAGAAGGGTAAGCACACTGAACCCGTCAGATGAAGCAAGGGCAGTTCATTAGGAAGTCTCTACTCAAGTATATGCCTTTTTTGTTCTCTCTCTCTCTCTCTCTCTCTCTCTCTCAACCTTCACAGTGAGTTCAGCAGAGATGCAGAGATTCCTTTGGCATTACCCTCACCCCAGACTGTTGGAAAACCGCAGCGCTCCGGATGCTGACCCTTGCTCGGCTCAGCACAATGCTTTAATTTGGTGTGTTGTTTAAAGTAATTAGAAAGCCTTTTCCCCTGTTTTCTTTTCTATTCTTTTCAGTTTCTCTGCCAAGTGCAAGAGGGAAACAGTGAGTCGTCCATGACTTCAGCTTGATAAAGATTCGGAAGAGGAATCCAGGAGACCCCCTCACCCTCCTTCTCACCCCACCCCCTGCACCAGGGGAAAACTGTCTGAAAACAAACAGGGACAGGACTCGGGGGATACTTGTGTCTATATGTGCATGTTTGAGTGTGTGCGTGTGTGTACAGCATTTCAGAAAATAACAAATCCTTCCATCACACCTTGATTTTACTATGTGTAAAATCTTATTTGAGATAAGATATTAAAATCAGGACTGAAAGAGGCAGAGAATTGATAATGGAGCAAGGAGAGAGGATTCAGCACATTCACCAGTCCTAAGACTGCAACACAGACACAAGCGGGGCAGTGATTGTCAGAGAATCTTCTTTGTGTCATCCGTGCTGCTGTACTATTCAGCACAACTGTCACAGCAGCACGAAAGGAAGCATTAATAGTGCTAATCTTAGACAATTAATGGAACTTTCATCAGATATACTGCTATAAAGACTGTCTGTACAAAGCCATGCATATGCACACTGACACAGTAGTGTCAAATGAACACACAGGCAACTTTCATCTGTATGTACACACAGAGATTAATGTTCCTACACAGATATGTAGCATGCACACACACTCATAATGACCAGCATAAATATATATGTGTGTATTTGCATTAAGCTGTAGGAATAAAGTAAATGTTCCAATCAACATCAAACGGCAGAAAACCACC
>VUQH01008059.1:7722-34589 GCA_015106775.1 Etroplus canarensis
GGTGTTTGCCTTTTTTTTTTTTTTTTACATCTCTGCACAATATGGCACACGTCTTTTACTATGGTTTGCACCCGGTCTCTTGGTTCATTCTCTTTGCCAATATAGCTGTCACCATCATGGAATGGCGGTTCCTCATCACTCAGTTTATCAAGTTGCATCAGAAACCAAAAGAAAATGAGCTAGAAGTCTAAATCCTGGAGGAAATCATCTACATCCTGATGCTGCATCGAGAAGATTTGTGAGGATAAAAATAAGTTTCCAGATCACTCACTCGCCTGTTTACCTGTTTACCTGCCCACGTGTAGAGGAAAAACAATGACTGTGTTGTTTTTGGCTTGCTGTTAAAGAGCAGCCACTACATGACACTAACATTCTGCAATGTCTTTGTGGTTATTTCCAGAGCTGCCTTTGTAGAGATCACACCAGTTTGGAAGTCCTTTTATTCACAACTCAAAAAGAAAAGAGCCGAGGAGCCACTTCAAGTCATCACTACAGGCAAGTTCATTTCGTTTCCCCCTAACACCTTAGTGCAATATTTATAACTTTTCTCATGTCTTCCATTTCATCTCTGGTGTTTTCTCATCTTTTTCATATGACGGATCATTTGCTCTTTATCAATCTGACAAGAGTCATTTATTGAAAAAACAAAACATTTTACCTATAAGAATATTTGCTGGTCACAAAACTCAAACTGTGTTCTTAATCCTTACCATCCAGTCTGTTATGAAGCAAGAAATCAGTTGTGAAGGTGTTTTTTCATATTTATGAATTATGTGACAAGACATATGAGGAGCAGACATACTGTGCTTGGATAATCAAAAGCATCCATACATTGATGCCAGTTTAGACTCGAGAGAAAGTAAGTTCGCTGTAATATATATCATATATCTATATCCAGTGTGGTCATAGAGGGCTATAAGCCTCTTTGGCATATTACTGTCCACCTCTCCTCCCTCATATCTCTAATCCCTACAGATGGAAAGCTGATATTTCACTATGACAGACTCAATCCTATTAACTCTGTCCTATATTCACCTCTCCTCTGTTGCACTCCTCGTTCTCCTGGACTGAGGACTCTCTGTGCAAAAGATATGAAGGAGGAATGTCGGGATTTAAGTCTAGACGAAAGATTAGAAAAACTAGCACATGGATAGTATCAGCCCTTACTTTGTCTGCTGAACTACATTTTTGTAGAGCTATTTTGTGACAGGGAGCTGTCACCATTGAGAAGCAAACCATCCACTGATTTCCATCTGTCACTTAACCATGGTATTCTTTCTAGCTTCAGAAGTTGCTCAAAATTTTCTAATGCTCACTTCCCTCCACTTTTCCTATTCCTCTCTGGTGCACCTATATCACCTGTTTTCCAAACATTCACAGTGCAGGAGTGAAGGAGCTCGGATGTACAACAAGACAATACATTTTTCATCACCCAAAGAAACAGTCCCAGAGCTTCAACATGTTCTCTGAACTGACAAAACCATAAAAAGAGTTTCAAAATCCAGCCCAGCTGAACATGAACCAACAACCAAATGTGTCCCTGAACACCTCAGGAGGAGCTCTGCTGTTAAACTTCACACAGCTGGTGTTTAAGCATCGACAGCTCCTCCAGCTGTCTAGAAGGAAGGAAGAAGAGGAGGCCTATTTTGTGGACTACATCCCCACAGCAAGAGATGCTATAACTCTCCCACCAAGTGTTGTCTATGTCCTAGTTGGGGTGGTGGTGATTATAATTGCCACTTATGCCATAGTGGGTCACCTCATTAATGACCTGTTGCATGACCTGGCAGGTAATTCCAGGTGGATACATTCTGAATTGATGCCACTGTGTCCACTCTGGAATCAGTGTTTGTTGTGTCTTTGAGTCCCTTCTATCCCTGAACTCTCGGGCATCAATATTTTGTCCTTTTCTTTTTTCCCTTTTGGTTGACCTTGTTGTCTGACAGCATCTGTCTCATTCACCCTGTGGTTTGTGGACAGGATAACCTTCCCAGTGGTGCCTGTTATTCTTATATGGTGAATCCCAACTACTAAGCAAATGTCTGTGGCTAAAAAAAAAAAAATCTTAAAGTGGGATTCTGACAATTTAGTACCGCACTTCCACAAAGCCACTGCTATTTAATATTAAAGCAGCAGAGCTGAAATGTGCTAATGCTCAGTTACGAGTACTTCAAACTAAAAAACACCAGAAACCACATAATCTGTGCTGCAATTTGTAATGCATGACAGGTGGAGTGCTTCTTTAAAGCATACTCTGTGAAGTCATTAAAAAATAATTTTATTTCATTTCAGTATTGCATTGTTTCTTCTTATAGACTGGATTTTTGGCCCCAAACCAGTGGAGGATGATTCAGAGGGAGGGGAAGCAGAAATAGAGGAAGAAAGGCGACTCAGCTGTTCCAGCAAGCTGATGGAGAAAGACGAGCTCAGGATGGAGGAAGAAAAGAACGGGCTGCTCCCTGGTTTCCACCAGGGAGCCGGAGGCTGCCATACATTCATCCCTCCTCCACGGAAAAGCGCCATTGCTGCATCATACCCCAGAGAAAAAAGGATTTCCACTCATAGTGTGACCTTCGCTTGCCCCATCACCCCTTATGTCACTTCCCTTTGAGTTTTCATGGTGGCAGTTTTTGTCTCATATCTCATTTTGCAGTGCAGTGATCATTGTTGTCCTTGCTGTAGTGATGCATAAGCCAAGACACTTTTATTTTATGTAAATCCACTGCTGGTGTTATAGTTATTCTAATAATTTTAGAGGCAAGTGTTTTCTTTCATTACTTTTCTTTGCTAATGTAAACATGGGCCATATTGTCAATCTGTTTATACTGCACCATATTGATATTTGCTGTCAACTGAATATCAATATGCTTCAGAATTAAAATTTTTACATCGAAAAATGTTAATTTGAAAATGTACAGTTTACATTTTGTCCATAACACTAGACAGAAAGTGTTGTAAAATATCAAAAGAATCAACAATTCTGCGCATTCAAACTAAAACTGTAATAATCATGTTTCAAATTATGTCACATTACTGTAATGTGTTTCTGAAGAAAACTTACATCACTTTCCCTGCTCTGGTGTTGGACTAAGCTTCTCTTTAATAAACAACTGAATCATACAAGTGTGTTATTAATGTCTTTTCTACTTTCATTAATCCTTCTTACCTTCCTCTAATACCTGCTTGTGTCCAGGGTGATGACCTTGTTTATAAAGGTGCTTTATATGTGCTTACATATGATGTAAGAGTGAGAGAGAGAGAGAGCGATAGATAGATAGATAGATAGATAGATAGATAGATAGATAGATACATACATACATACATACATACATACACAGACAGCTAGATAGATAGTGTACCTGACTGGGAACCTGACCTTGAGTAGGCAACCTTAGGCTGCTGCAGCTAATATAATTTCTATCCTAGATATAGCTGTACCTTTATTTTAAATGTTACCTTTAGTAGCCATTAGTCATAAGACTAGAAAGCAGTGACTTTTAGGATTTTTGCCTGCATTCTTGTTTTGTGCAAAAGTCTATTATTCATGATGTTCTGATCTCTGAGTAACTTTGTTATCACCTGTACAAGAATTCTTAGAAATACTATATTTGACTTTAAAATTGGAGAATACGGTATTTCTTCCTGATCTTTTTGTATTTTGCATAGAACGCTCTGTAAGATAAAATCTTTGTGCCGGCTTCTTAATACAGTGGTGACGCTGAGATATTAAGTGGACTCACAGGCTGACAGCAGAGACAGTTAGACTGCAATGGATATACCAGTGGACAGCTTAAACGTTCGTCACAAAGAGGAAGATGGCACTGTGTTTTTTGAGTCTTATATACCACCGTCTCGGGATGCAGTCCACCTGCCAACCTATGTCCTCTACTTGCTCATAGCTGTCTTCATCGTGTTCTCTGTTCTTTATGCCATCACTGGCCATCTCATCAAAGACCTCATCCATGACTGTGCAGGTTTGTTACACTACTTAGAGCTTTTTAAAACTGGAAAAGCCAAGCCAGAACATATTGAGAGCTCTTTTCTCTAGCATTTGCATTTTACCCTCTTTGCTGTCTTTCTGTTCTCCAGACTGGCTGTTTGGGGAGCAGCCTGAAGAAGTGGTGGTGAACTATTGTGAGGCCAAGGATAAGTTCATGGCAGACTGGTCCCCACAAACCACCCCTGAAGTAGAGGCAATGGCCCGAGAAGAAGAGAACAAGATAATTGATAGGGAGTTCATGAAAGCCCCTGCCATCTGGATCATCAGTACAGAACCACGAGGGACCAGAACAGGACCCCGCGTGGTCTTTGGGAAGAGGACTTAGGTGTATGGTGACCGGGGGAAAATAAATGTGGAGAGTGAGATCAGCTTAGAGACTTCTTGTTGATACACACCTCCTGTATGTGATGTAATTATATGACTACTGAGATGACTGAGACGAGAAGTGAATGGCTGTAATGAAGCATGTCTGTGTGAGGCTCAAAAAATATTAATATATTTTGTAATATATTATGTGTTACTATTATTAAAAGATTAAAATTAAATGATAAATGTTGTATTTAAACCAGTTTGACTCTTTTTATAGTAGGTGCCTCTTCTGTGGCAGACTCAGTTTACAAAAATATAAAAACTGTATAGTAATGATATGACCATAAGCAAATACACAGACATGACAGTAAAGAAGTCTGAAATTGAGTAAGTTGGTAAATTTGATTTTAATCAGTGATTTTAAAGGTGTCCTCTATTAGATAGTGAATATGGTTGTTTGAAATGTGTGAGAAAGGTATTGCTCTAATGAAATATGGGCTGCAATTCCATAATTCACCCTATATGTGGAAAAAATGTAAATTTTTGTAGGCTAGTACTACTTGTAAACTTTATCTCCTCTCACATGGAGTGTCTTTTGAGTGGTACAGTCAAATATTATGGGTAGTGATTGTTTTGGAACTGAAATTAACATTTCATGGCCAGTAAAATTCACAACTGAACGTACTTCTGAAAAGTTAAGGCATAAAAGTGTTTAGTTGGAGGAGAAATCTCTGCTGCATAATTACACTGGTTCAATGCTTTCCTTTGTGCTGAGCGACCACATCTGAAGATACAGTCGTGTAAAAAAGCAAGGACACCCTCTTTCAGTTCTACGGTTTATGTATCAAGATATAATAAAAAAAAATCTGGTCATTGCAATTTTCTAAAATTGTTAAAGTATAACTTCAGATCTAAAACAAAAGACACAGTGTCAATTGTTATTTCACAAAAATGCAACCAAATAGGAGAAGCCATGTGTGGAAAATTAAGTACACCCTGCAATTCAAAAGCTTGCATAATCACCTTTAGCAGCAGTTAATTGAAATAATCACTTTCTGTATGACTTCATCAATCTCTCCCATTGGTGTGGAGGAATTTGGGCCCTCTCTACTTTACAGTGTCGCTTCAGTTTATTGAGGTTTGTGGGCATTCTTTTATGCACTGCTCTCTGGAAGTCCCACCACAACATTTCAATCATAGATTGTAGAGTTTGTAGATTTGCTGGTGTGCTTGGGATCATTGTCCTGTTGCATGACCCAATTCCAGCCAAGCTTTAGCTGTCGGACAGATGGCCTCAAATTTGAGTCTAGAATAAGTTGGTATGCAGAGGAGTTTGTGGCTAACAAAGTGATGGCAAGCCTCTCAGGTCCTGTGACTGCAAAACAAGCCCAAATCATCACTCCTACACCACCATGCTTGAAAGCTGGTATGACATGTTTGTGTTGATATGCTGTTTGGATTTCACCAAACGAGGTGATGTGCATTATGGCCAGTGGTCTCCGCTTTGGTCTTGTCTTTTCAAAGGACATTTTTCCCTAAGCCCTGAAGTTTGTTCAGATGCAACTTTGAAAACCTATGCTGCCATATTCCTGTTAGAGAGAAACAAGCCATGCTTGTTCAGTCTTCTATTAATTGTACTATCATGAAGCCTGTCAAGTCTGAGATATAGCTCTTGAGTAATTTGCACTTTCTTTGAGCATTGCATAGTCTCACCTGAATTTACTGGGATGTCCACTCTTGGGAGGATTCCCAGCTTTCTGAATAACTATTCTCACTGCAGACAGATAGACTTCAAATTGTTTTAAAAAGGCCTTATAACCCTTGCCAGATTGAACAATTGGTTCTCTGAGATCACTGATGATGTCTTTCTTACTGAAATTGTGTTAACCTGAATGCTCCAGATAAACAAACTTCCAAAGTATCTGCTTTTATGCAGTGGTCACACTGGCTGCCTTTTGTCTTACTTTTTGTTAAATAAATGCACACAGTGCAATATGTCATGCATTGTTTATCTGATGTTGCATTAATCTAATTTTGAGGCCTGCTAAAGGACCACAGGATCATTTATTATCTCCTTACAGGTAAAACCCTAAAAATTAAAGAGGGTGTACTTTCTTCTTCATGACTGTGATAGGATATTGTTTGAAAAAGTATTTTTTGCAAATATATTATTTTTTTTAAAAGATACCTTATTACAAAAAAGCATAAAAAGACATAAATGCACAGAGATACATTATAGCCAGTCAAAAAGCATTAGGCAGCCTATCTATCTATCTATTTATCTATCTAATTGATTAATTAATTGCTGCATCCCTGCATTGTTAAAGTTTGACCACTCCACCTTAAAATGGAATGGTATAGTGAAAAAAATATCTCCTGTGATGACACTGCACACTGAGACAGCGAGATAAGGTCTAATTTCGTTATAAATTTACAATATCTGGTTAAGTTTGTTCATTTAAATTTGAATATAAGTACGTCTCTCTGCATATGGACTGAATGCCTGAGTGGTCCTATACGGGCATCTAGTGTCTGCTTTGGTTATTGCAGCTGAATAATATTGCACAAAAGATTATGTACGGCTGCTCCCTTCTATTTTTTTCCCAAGGGACTAATCGGTAACTTAACAGAGATTTTACGACGGGTGCCCTTCCTGACGCAACCCTCCATGGTTAGAGGGGCAAATGCAAGATACATTTCTCAAATTAAATTAAATGATTACGTTAATTTAAAAATATATGGACACAGTAAAACATGTCTAAAGTACTCTTCAGTTTCAAAAATTATTTTCTATCTTAAAACAGTTGATAAGTAGTTTCACTTGATTCTAAAATTTTTCCCTTTCATTTTTAGTAGACTTATAAACTCACACGTCCACATTTGAGTTTTCACCTTTTCACACATTTTTTTCTGATTTCGTTTTCAAACTTTATTTAACCTATTTCATTTCTCGTCAGTCTGCACACAATAGCCCCTAACTACAAAGCAAAAATAGATTTTCCAATTTTTTTTTTATAAATGCCTAATCTCCATAAAACCCTCTATTATGAGACTCACATTCAGCTCTTGTAGATCCAACTTCTATAAGGCTTGACTGGATGGGCTTGTTAACTCAGTATGAACTGTATAGCATGGTGTGTGAGCGTGCACTGAGGCCCACCAAGCACTGAAGACAGAGTTAATGGCAACCACGGCTCAGGAGAGGGCGCTGTGGCAAAAAATGCCCCCTTAAACTGCATGCTGCCACGTTGTACTGCAGGAAAGCTAAAAGTGGCAGTGTGGTCTTTCAAGCTACATCCAAAGAGACTCATAATATGGCTGTAAACATGAAATATCTTTACCCTGATTTTTCTTTCCCTGCTCAGCTCAGAGAAAAGATGATTTGTCTTTCAGCTTGGAACTTATACTCTACCAAAACTGCTTCTGCCCTGTCAATTTTTGAGACAAATTGGCTCCACATTAGTTCTCTGATTTCTAACAAGATTAACAAAGCTGCACCCCCTCTTGACGCCCATTTGCAAACAATGCCGCAATCTCATTAACTCTGGCCCCCTAATCCCTTTACCCTTTCAGAGTGCACCCCCACCAGCACTCTCTTCAAACAGATTACACTCAGCAGCATCTGCAGCTGTGCATTTGAGACTGAATTTACCTTTTCATTCAGAAGTGGAATAAAACTCCAGGGAAACAGCTGTAAAAGCAGATCTGTTTGAAAACTGTCTGAAATCATCTGCTGCAGACAAATCTCTCTTCAGAAATATCAGATGATGGGGTTAATTGAAAAGGAGATAAGCATGGTTGGTCTGAACCCAGTTGAAACCAGCCATGCTAAAGTGAAAGAACAGAGTCATGTCATGTGATTATAGATTATGAGATTACTATAATTTTAAAGTTACAGTATGGCTAACCTTAACGTAATTCTAAACTGGAAATGGTTTGAATATCTTAAGTAGGCTTAGTGGATACTTATTTATTCATGGTGGTATTTGTTGTATTCCAGTAAAATTCATTTCAGGTGAAATGTAACCTACTTTTTCCCTCCTCCCTTAATCTGAGATAACCTGTATGGACAAAAGTATTGGCTTACACCTCATAATCACTGAACTCATTTATTTCATTCAGTTTAAATGTGATAGCTGTATAAATTCGAGCATGTAGTCAGGCAGTCTGCCTTTACAAGCATTTGTGAAAGAATGGGTCGTTCTAAGGATTGTTCTTTGTTTTATTATTTTATGGCTATTTTAAACCCATTTAATGTGTTTTATTTTGTGTAAGTTGTATTCTGTTGTCTGTTTTGTATTCGTATCACCGATTGCTGCTGTTGTCTTGGCCAGGGCACCCTTGTAAAAGAGATTTTTAATCTCAATGGGCCTCCCCTGGTAAAATAAAGTTTAAATAAAAATAAATACCACCACTGCAACAAGTTATTTTATGAAATTTATTCCCTCCTAGATATTCCATGATCATCTGCAAGGGGTCTTAAGGCAAAGTGGAAGCCTTAAGGAACCAGTCACAAAGTGGCAGACCATTTAAAGTTACAGAGCAGGGTTGATGAGTATAAAAGTTACCAGCACTCTGCTGACTCAATATTTCCTCTAGCATTAGCATCAGCACAATCACTGGGGATGGGTTTCCATTCCCAGCCGCTGCATACAATCCTTACATCATCAAGCACAATGCCTATTGTTGGATTGAGCGGTGTAAAGCATGCCACCACTGGACTCTGAAGCAGTGGAAACATGTTCTGGGGAATGGTGAATTATGCTTCTCTAATTGTCAGTCTGATAGACAAGTCAGGGATTGGTGAATGCCACCTTCCAATTCACCTTCCTGACTGCAGTGCACCAACTGTAAAGTTTGGTGGAAGAGGGATAATGCTGTGGGATTGTTTTTCTGGGGTTGTCCTGGGCTGCTTAGTTCCAATCTAACTTTGTGGGAAGAGTTTGAGGAATGCTCTTTTCTGTTCCAGCTTGACTGTGCCCCAGTGCGCAAAGCAAGGTCAGGAACGGCATGGCTGGATGAGTTTGGTGTGGAAGCTCTTGACTGACCTGCACAGAGCCCTGACCTCAACCCCATTTAACACCTTTGGGATGAAATAGCAGAGAGATTGGGAGCCAGGCCCGCTTGTCCAGCATCAATCTTTGACCTCAGAAATGCTCTTCTGGATAAATGTGCAAAAACTGCCCCTTGAAAATCTTGTAGAAAGCCTTCCTAGAGGAGTGGAAGCTGTTATAGCTCCAAAGAGGGGACCAACTCCATATTTATGCTTATGGATTTAGAATGGGATGTCATGTAGGTGTAATATTTAGGTGACAAGAAAGTATTCAGCAGCAAACTAAACTAACTTCACCTCCATCAATAAGAAATATCCAACATAATCTTGTCATACTTAAAACTTCATTTTACTCCTCTCATTATCGCACTTCAGAGTGTATTATTCTGCATTAGTACGCAGCGACATCATATAAAAATCATAATGAGCATTCAGCTTTGGGAATTAGAATTACAGGGCTGCATTTTGCTTTGAAAACAGGATTTATTCAGGAAAATCTGCCATTTCCAGTTTAATCAGTCATTACACATGACTACTCTGGAGAACCAAACCTATGGCATACATATGAATTTAAAAGAGTGTAGTCCTCCTCGCAGCTGTTCCTGTGGAGGGCTGAATCAACATTTGTAGCTCCGGTGTGTGGGTTTTGGACTCAGTAGCATCTCTTTGCTTTTCATCCTCACACACACACACACACACACACACACCCTCCAAACCTGCGCGGTGCGCGATGCTGCGGAGAGCGTCCTGTTTAGGTTGCGGCCCATATTCTCTAAAATAAGATGAGTGATTTACGGGCGATTTGACGGCGGCGGCTTTCCGGCATGGATGCCCGTTGACTGAGGGAGCAGCCTTATGGAGTGGAGCTCATCTTCGCCGGAGCAAATCTGGGGAGAGCCAGAGAGGTGAGGTGGCGTGTAGCTGATTGTGTGCGGGGGGGGAACACGCCGCAGCGCAAGACTACTGCTTATTTGGCATTTTTAACGAAACGCAGCATACAAACCGCGATTCTCATCAACGCACCCGCTGCGGTTACATTTGGGCCGTTTAAGTTACTGTCTTTTATTTGCTGATTAGCCTATCATCCAGCCTGAATAAAGGCCATTTTCTCTCCACATACAGTAGCCACGGATCAGGGAATAAAGCGATCGGGGTCGCTGCTGATGCAAATTTTTTCTCCTGTCTGGATTTATCCTCAGATAGGCTCCCTTTATAGCAGGTTTTCTGATGAAATATGCCACTAAAGCCTGCTTTGCAGCAAGAAATATAAATCGTGTGCACTAAGCAGGCTGGTTTAAAAGGTCCAGTTGTGCAGCTGAGCAGTAGGGCCCTGGAGGCACTTAATGCAGCTGTCCTAGAAGTGATAACTAAGGTTGAATTCCTTCATATACTACTAAGAGGGAGCTTGACCTTCAATAATTAAGCTTTTCATAATCACTCATTACGTCAGGCATCTTAGAGCAACCTCACATAGCTCCAATTCTCCACGCACTGTGTCTTATGGCAAAGCCCTCCCACATACAGGGACACCGTGACCACACAGCATCTGACCTATATTTGCATTAAGAAAACAGTTGTGGAATGTGATTTTAATGCCCTGTTCACCAGAATACTACAGCATGTTTACTACTTACCCACCTGGTGAATTTTTAAACCCTCTGGCATGCAGCAGCTGTCTTTACATTTTTCTGGCCAGGCAGCTGGCAGATGAATTTGCCCTGAGCTGGGGGAGGACTGATGGGGAATATCCTCCAGCATGAACAGTAGCCATAAAAGTGGGTACATATAGTTAGCGCCATAGGTTTTTGGACAATGACACTTTGACTGTTTGATTTAAAATCCACTGTGGTGGTGTACAGAGGCAAAATTACAACAACAAAAAAAGTGTGATTTGAAGTGCAGTCTCTTAGCTTTAATTCAAGAGGTCTAACAAAACAAAAAACAAAAAAAGCATTTTATTACCTGGATAAAATTCAATTTAATTTCAATTCAGTTCAGCTTTATTTATATATAGTGTCAATTCATAACAAAAGTCACCTCAAGGTGCTTTACACTGTAAGGTAAAGACCCCGCAGTATTAGAAAGAAAACCCCAACAATCAGACACTCAGCAACCTGGCAACTGTGGGAAGGAAGAACTCCCGTTTACCAGGAGCTGCCTTAATTCTAGAACACATGGACATCACCAAATGCTGTGTTTCTTATCTTGAGGTGCTCTGCCTGGCCTTTACTGCAGCCGCCTTCAGTTCTGTCCTCGTTAATGAAAAGCATGCTCTGTTGGGTTGAGATCAGCTAACTGAATTTTGGCTATTGAGGAATATTCCATTTCTTTGCCCTCAGAAACTCTTCGATTGCGTTTGCACTTTGGGTCATTATCCATTTGCATTGTGAAGTGCCAGCCAATCTGTGTTGCAGCATTTGGCTGAATCTGAGCAGAGAGGGTATAGCCCTGGTGACGAATTCATCCTTCTACTTCTATCAGCAGTTACATCTTCAATAAACACTAGTGACCTGGTTCCACTGGCTGCCATACATCCCCATACCATAATGTTGCCTTCACCATGTTTGGCAGATAATGTGGTATGCTTGAGATCATGAGCTGTTCCTTTACTTCTCCATACTTTTCTCTTTCTGTCATTTTGGAATAAGTTCATCTTGGTTTCATCTGTTCAATTTTTTTTTTCTCCAGAACTGGGCAGGCTCCTATAAATGTTTTCTGGCAAAACATTTAAAAGATGCACCTTTTTTACACCTTGTTTTAATCCCTCTGGATTTACATTCATGAGGGGGTGGTTCTTGATTGTAGACGGAACAATAACCCAACCAACCTCCAAGAGAATGTTCGTGCCTTGGTTAGATGTTGTAAAGGGTTTTTCTTAACCAAGTAAAGAATTTTGCAATAATCCACTTTAGTTGTCTTCTATGGTCTTCCAGGCCTTTTGGTATTGCTGAGCTGGCCTGTGCATTTCTTCTTTTTAAGAATGTTCCAGATTATTGGGTTGGCTATAGTTCTAAAGTTTTTATTATCTCTTTGATAGGTTCATTTTGGTTTTTCAGCCTAATAATGGCCTCCTTCACTTGCATCAGCTTCGCTTTGGACTTCATAGTGAGAGTTTCCATAAATAGCTACCAAATGCAATTTCAACACTTGGAATCAACTTCAGCTCTTTTGTCTGCATATACTGTCATGGAACAATCAGAATCAGAATACTTTATTAATGAGGGTATAGGCCTCTCTTGGCCATGAAACTGCTTGTCATTCAGTTGTTTTATTACTTTTCAGCCCCTGAAAATAAAAATAAATGGCTGTAATTCCAAAACAGCTAATGCAGTTCTTTTGTTAAAGCCCTTGAATTAAAGATGAAAGTCTGCACTTTAATCATACTTTGACTGTTTGATGTAAAACCCACTGTGACAGTGTACAGAGGTGATATTGCCCAACAAAGGTGTTGAGGCTTTGGTAAGTGTGTTTTATTCTACTTCAGTTGTAGTAAGCTTGCCAGTCACTCAAAGCTCATTCAATCTGTCTACATAGGCTAGTCTAGTCTGGCTAGTCTTGGTTCTAACCTGATTAGGGGTGATTGTAAAAGTAAACACCCCCACTTTTAGTTGACTGTTTGGCAGAGAGGCTCAGTTGAACTCTGACCCAGCGCCTCCCCCCTTATCTCTCCTCTCTCCTGCTGAGACTCATCAGTGAGCCTTTTTTCCTTACAAAGGTGCAACTGTCCTCATGCTGTTAGAGTGAAAAAGCTCTTAGTGGCTTTTACATTTCTGGAAACGTTCTTTGTCTTTTAGGACACAACGAAATAAGAATCATTACTTGCCTATTTTGTGTGATGTTGGAATGGATATTCTGCTGTAGGTTTATTTGTTTTTAAATGCTTTCAACTATTTTTCTCACTCTTTTGTGTTTTGCGTTGTCTGTGTACATGTGTTACTCAAGCTGACTTTGTTTTTTGCCATTTCTTTGACAGTACTGTGGAAGAGAATTCTTCATCTCAGATCACAGGTCACATGACAGGTGTGTAGCTTTCCTTTTTATCTGGTGAAAATCATAAAACCTACCGCATGACTTAGTATTTCCATGGGTTTCAATGATTTTTTTTAATACTCTTTTTTAGATTTGTGTAGTGATGAAACAGACAACTCTCCCCCTCTTCAGCTTCACACACTCAAGCAGTTTGAACAGGTGAGAGCCTTTAATTTTAATTATCAATGAGTTTGATTTGAATTATGTGCCACATGAAAATGTTCCATACTGCCATCTAGTGGCTTCATGGAGTCATACAGAAAATAAGCTCAAGTCACAATTGTTGAGGAAATGTGGAGTGTCTAACCTGGGGATTTATGCACATATCCAAACATCTGCAGAGCATGTTTTAAAAATACTGTACAGAAAAGGAGAGCACTTGCAGCTGAGAATACTGGATGGAAAACACCCAGAACCCTCCTGGTGTTTTAAATTCGCCTCAGGCTACTGCATGGCCCAGTTTAGGTTATTAGTCTCTGCTGCGCTATTATTGGGCATTGTACCAGGTGCATTTTGAAAGAGAGTATATTAAGGATTCCTTTTAATGTCTGACAGGGTGCTGTTCTGAGAGTACAGAATATCACTGACACGCTCTCCAAACCAAAGTCCTAACCTTAGCCCTAACTCTAATCCCAGGCAATCAGAATATGTAATTTTAGTTTTTATTAGATTTTTTCTCCTATGGAAGTATCATGGAACAAAGAAAATATAGTTTCCAACTAACAGAAATTTAAAAAAAATCAAATTGTTTTCCAAAAAAGTCTGTTTTGCCTTTCTCCAAAATATGGGGTTAGGGCAGGGTCAGGGTTATCACCTATAATACCTTAGATCTCAGAGGGCTAATCATTCTAGTAGACTTTAAAAGGCATTTTAAATAAATATGGCACAGAGTTTCTGATGCATCACCAAAATGAAAGCTGAAAGTAAAGAAGGGATGATATGAGAATAAATAATCAGGAATGTGAATCTTAGAAAAATGTGGAGAAACTAGCAACAGGAAAATAAATATGTATTATGCTGCTCAAAAAATTAAAGGAACACGTTTATTCAGAGTATAGCAACAAGTCAGTTAAACTTCTGGAATATTGATCTGGTCAGTTAAGTGGCAGATGGAGTTGTTAATCAGTTTCAGCTGCTTTGGTGTTAATAAAATCAATAACAGGTGCACTAGAGGGGCAACAATGAGACGACTCCAAAACAGGAATGATTTTACAGGTGATATTGACATTTTTCCCTCCTCATCATTTCTGACTCTTTTTTCCACTAGTTTTGCAATAAAGATGTAATGTCACTACTGGTAGCATGAGGCAATACCTGGACCCTACAGAGGTTGCACAAGTAATCCAACCACTCCAGGATGGTACGTCAGTACAATCAATACAATATAGAAGGTTTGCTGTGTCTCCCAGCACAGTCTCAAGAACATGGAGGAGATTCCAGGACATAGGCAGTTGTTCTAAGGACAGCTGGACAGGACCATAGAACCAGTCAGCAGGACTGGTATCCACTCTTTTGTGCAAGGAGAAACTGGATGAGCACTGCCAGAGCCCTACAAAATGACCTCCAGCAGGCCACTGGTGTGAATGTCTCTGACCAAACAATCAGAAAAAGGCTTTATGAGGGTGGCCCGAGGGCCTGGCATCCTCTAGTGCAGTGGTTCTCAATCTTTTTTCAGTGATGTACGCCCTGTGAAATATTTTTTCAGCCAAGTACTCCTAACCAGAAAAAAACATTTTTTATTGAAAAAAGAGGTAAAACATAGCACTGTAGCATCAGTGTCTGATTTATTAAACTTTATAGCTAAAAAACATTACTCATCTGTAGTGATCTCTTTTGGACTATTTGGAAATAAAAATAGCTTAAATCTTGTTAACAGAGAAATATTTAATCTATACCTAAAAATAATTATCAGCTTTAAGTGCCCTCTTTTGGGATTATAATAAAGATCTGATCTCAAACTGAATTTGTGAACTTAATTATAATCATCATTAAATCATAAACATAATAATGTAGAGAAGATATTAACAAAAAAGAAATCTTAATACATACATTAACTTAAAATATCTTCTTTAAGGATAAAAAATTAGACCGGTATATTCAGCACTAAAGAACATTGTTGCATTGAACTGAGCTCTTTGCACTTACTTACTAAAATGATCTAGCATCATGACACTGTTAGCTAATTTCTTCTGGCAGAAAAAACATAATGCCAAGGGTGGTTTGGAACTAAAACACGTTCTCCTGGCTATGCCTTTCATTCTGGCAGATTTTTATAGTTTCCTTTCTTTTAGAATGTAGACATACTGCTAAAAGCAGTGTGCTAGCTTGAAATATTACTTTGCCATGTATGTTGCATACAACTTGTATCCTGTGAGATCAGGGGTCTCAAACCTGTGGCTCTGGAGTCATGTGTGGCTCTTTTGCAAATCTCCAGAGGCTCCCTGTGGCTTTAAAAAAATTTCAATTAATTTGTTTTCTTTCACTGCCAACAAGGTGGGCTTACCAGTATGCTTGATCTGCACCAAGGAAGCAAAAAACATAATGTAAAAAGATATTTCCACAAGAAACACACTACTAGGATAAAAGCAAGAGCGCAATCTGCAAAGTAGATAGAAAACTGAGGACATCATTTCACTTCCACCATTACTTAGTTACACTAAGTTTTATTTGTTCTCACAACAGGCTGTTTTAATGGGATAACTTTTCCACAAATACCAATAGGTCTGGAAGTAGCCTTCAAAGAAGAGCTATGTGTCATGTTTTTCCTGACTCAAAATGGGCCCTTTGAGTTACTATGCATTTAAGCACAGTTGATCTGCATGTAGTTAAGATAGAGTCCTACCTGAATTTGTAGAATTTATAGAAGTCTATTAATTTTCTGTTATTTGATAAATAAAATTGTATTTTCAGTTTAAATTAATTTGTGATTTTCTTATGGTGAAAGGCCAAAATCTCTCTGAGGGGGGCAAAAAAAAATTATAAGCAGGAAAAAACCTGTACATGCCACTAGAAATTTACTTCCTCTACCTTGCATTTGGTACATTTTGTTGGTAAAAATAATCTAAAAACTTAAGTGTCCATTAAGTTTGTACAATGATTTTACAATGCAACACAAAATGCTATCATTGAAAGGAAAATGCAGAGTTAATGTACCAAAAAATTGTAAATGGCCACTGCAGATAAGTCACATGTGGTAAAAGATTTTAACTGTTTATACCAATGAGTAATGTTGTTTTACTGAATGTCCTGTGTCAATATTCACTTTAAGGCTCAAATATGTTTTGCGGTTCCATACAGATATTCGGGGGCAAAATTGCTCAAAAATTGCTGTTTTGATAGTAAAGGTTACCAACCCCGTGTTACATGGATGGATGATTATTATTTATTGGTCATAATCATGGGGGAGTGGTCCTGTTGGTTGACTCTCACATTAGTAAGGCATAGTTGGGGCCTTCCTATCACATATTACTGCTAACATTAGTAATATGGTCAATACTGTGACATGCATATGTATTCACAAAAAGTTCATGCTTTTTATGGCCATTGGTTACTACTGACCTAGGGGATCTAGATCAGCTCTCCTGGTGACTCAGTTTCCTTGGCTTCTCAGTGGATTTTAAATCCCATTAGTTTGTGCAATACAGCCAGCCAATGACAAAATAACTTTTCACCTTCTTTCGGTGCTTCACACTTTACAATAAAACCTGTGAATTCTGATGGCTCTTGAGAGAGTGACTACATCACTGATGTTCTGGGTTTCCTTTTTATTTTGGGTGCCAGCTGGAGTGATAACAAAGTTAAACTTGCTTTAGCGCTTGTTCTGTTGAAAAGTATTGTCCCCTATGATAACATTGGTAGCCAACACTCTTAGTAAAAATTTACACAACCATATTTGATTAAAATTTAAAATGTTCAATGAAGGACTTTGTTACACAGTATTAAACTGATTCCCACGTGTTCCATACAGTGTATGACACCTCAGTGGTCTTCTCGGAAATGTTGATGCCACAGACAAACAGCAGATTAGAATAAAAGTTGTTGGAGGAGCTGCTAAGCCCTCTTAAAATGGGACGTGTGACCAATCAAGTCACAAAAGCTGAGGTACTTTCTTAGGGAGCGCACCCTACACAGAGCTGGAGTGACTTGGCTGGTACTTTTCACCAAACACGTCAAACACATATAGTGCACAGATATATTCACACACCATAAATCCTATTTATTTGTCTTTGATCAACAGCTGAAAAATGTGTAGATGATGTCATCCCTAATGTTAAATGGAGACTCTATTTGGTGGCCAGCCTATCTTTGCTCTGAATTATTTATCAACAGCATGTTACATGACACTATAATGGGCACACACAATGACTACATCAGGGACTAAAAATGTTGTAACTGCTCTGTCTCCAGATTACACCATCTTTTTGCACTTGAATTTAGCTTGGGTTTTTATTGTTAGGATTTGAGAAGCTCTTTTCCTTTTTTAGTCTTCAGTTTGCTCTCTCTCTCTGAGGGACATTCAGGGATTCACCACTGTGAGATTGAGGACACCTCCCTATTAATAGCACTGTGGCTCACAGCTCCCAGGTCTCCTATTTCTTCTGACTTCTTTCCACTCACCTGCCTGCTTCACTCCCACCAGCCTCTCTAACTTCATTCCCCAGAACACGTTGACCTTTTTCTTGTTCTGGCTTAACTATATAACTAGACTAGACTATGGTAAATTTGAGGTGGAGGTAGTTAGATTAAGTATATTTTTTGTTTTCTCAAAGAGCTAAAACCTTCATTACTGTGTTTGGCCAATAGGGGGCACAAGAGTACCAAAACATTTTGATGTTGACATACTAGCAAACATTTTCCTAACTAAATTAAACTTCCAAAAGACACAAAACTTCCAGTTTGTCCCCTTCAGTCAACTGCAAGTCCATTATGTACTTTGAATTTAGCTATTTATTTAGCTCAGTAATGCTAGCTGGCTTTAACTGTTTGCTAACTTTGTCTTTGGTGGGGGAGAGGAAGGAGGACTTTTTGGGTTTTGCTGATGATTTCTTTATTTGAATAGCTGCTGCTTCTGCCACTAACTTCATGATTATTTTGCTAAATTTCTCTGCTGACTTTTTCATCTAACCCTAGTGTTGCAGTTTATTCACAAGCTCTCTTCTAAATTTGTGTGCGGTATTGTGTCACCACCAAGCTGAAGTTAGTTGTGTACACTATATGGACAAAAGCATTGGACCACAGCTCTTATTCATTGAATTCAGGTGTTTCATTCAGTCTAATTACCACAGGTGGATAATATTAAGCACCTAGCCCTGTAGTCTGCTTTTGTAAGTAATTGTTAAAGAATGGGTCTTTCTAAAGAACTCATTGAATTCCAGTGTGGTACTGTAATAGGATGTCACCATGATGAACTGTAAGTGGTATTATTGCAAAGTGGAAGCATTTAGAAACCAGGACAACTCAGCCACAAAGTGGCAGACCACTTACAGTTACAGAGAGGAGTTGCCGTATGCTAAAGGGCATAGTGTGTAAAAGTGCTGACTCAATAATTGCAGTTTCAAACATTCTCTGGTATTAACATTAGCACAAAAATCGTGCGCCGGGAACTTCATGGCATAGGTTTCCATGGCCAAGCAGCTGCATGCAAGCATCACATCATCAAGCACAATGTAAAGTGTAGCATGGACTGGTTAAACCATGCCACTACTGGACTCTGACGCAATGGAAACATGTACCGTGGAGTTAAGAATTAAGCTTATCTTTCTGGCAGTCTGATGGACAAGTTTGGGTTTGATGACTGCCAGAAGAACATTACCTACCTGACTGGACTGTGCCAACTGTCAAGTTTGGTGGAGGAGAAATAATTCTGTGGGATTGTCCTGGGGTTGGCCTGGGCCCCTTAGTTCTATTAAAAGGAAATTTTAACCCTAGTACTGCAGGACCTAAATATATCGATGTCCCAGATAAGTTCCGTGTACTACCGACCGTCTATATATTGATCACTTCCAGTGTTTTCATTCACTACCGGTCGTCTAGCTGGTCATATAGCTGGCAGTACTAGGGTTAATGCTGGAAGTTACCAAGTATTGTAAATTTCTTGTGCAGAGTTGAATAGTAAACAGACCTTAAAAATGAAAACTCCGTTGCAGCGTTAACTCCTTTATTATAACTCCAACAGGAGGCAAAAACGTTCACAGCATACAGGCACGTCTTCACGATACACACACTGACATCAAGGGAACCTAAACTCAAACTTAAAGGTGTCCCAACAAGCACTTCAAAGTACCTTCATCCTTTCAAGGTAACATCAAGGTACAACAATTTTGCATACATGTAACTGTCGAATACTGCTTTTATAACACCAAGACATTTTGGACACATCTGTGCTTCCAATTTTGTGAGAACAGTTTGGGGAAGACCCTTGTCTTTTCCAGCATGACTGTGCCCCAGTCAATGAGATCCATGAAAGCAAGATTGGAGTTCTTCCACGCCACTTGAGTGGTTCACACATAGCCCTGACATCAACCCCATCCAACATATTTGGAATTAGCAGAGATCACAAGCCAGGCCCTATCTCCAACATCAGTGTCTGACAAATACTATTCTGGATGAATGGGCAAAAACTCCTGCAGACACACTCCAAAATCTTGTAGAAAGCCTTCCCAGAAGAATGGAAGCTGTTTTAACAGCAAGTGGGCTCCAACTCCATACTAATGCTTACGGATTTAGAATGCGATGTCAAAAAGCTCCAGCAATTTGTAGTTTGCCTAATGCTTTTGTTTATATTGTAGTTGTATTTCATGGACGCTGATGTAGAAAGATTTACAGCTGTTTAAAATCCACACTCAGAAATATATTAGATTAAATTAAAATTAATTGTAAGAGGAAGCAGACAAAAAGAAAAGAACAGGAAGCACCTCACATCTACCCGCCCTCCTTCTTTCCTGCTAAGTCCCTTTGTTCCTTTCCATATTTACAGAGGGATGAGATTTCCCTTCATATCGCAAGTGATTGCAAGTCTTTTTCCTTCCCTCCTCCCCTCTTCTCCCCTTCCTCCCATCTCCCGTGGCAGTCTGGGATTCCAGAGATGTCTCCCCCAGTAAGATAAGCTCCTGTCCCCTTCCTGTGTGGACCACAACACACCATGGAGCCGACACGGCTGCATCTCTGATTACCGGGCTGCAGAGTAGCCCTCTGCATTGCAAACGCCCCCAAAGACCCTAGTGTGTGTGTGTGTGTGTATATGTATGAGTGAGTATGTTAGTTTTAGTGTGTTGTTTTGTAGATTGTGTCCCTATAGCATGTTAGAGGCTAGGATAACACTTTGTAAATGTTTTTTTTCCTTTTTTCTTGATGTTATGCCTTTTTAAGGAAGGGTGTAGCATGTCTATCCGTTACTGGACTCCCAACACAAGGACATGCTTAAAAATCACCGTCCTTTAAAAATGGACTTCTTTTCCCCATGACATGGAGAAGTCGGGCACGACTATTCACTTCTGATCTATAATGGACATCATGTCAAGCAGTGTGGATGCTCTTTGACGGTCATGTCTAACGGTTACCGTACTTTATCACAGCACCTGAATGACCTGAAGAAGGAGAACTTTAGCCTCAAGCTCCGCATCTACTTCCTGGAGGAGAGGATCCAGCAGAAGTATGAGGAGAGCAGTGAAGATGTCTACCGCACAGTGAGTAGGACAACTCTCTTGAGTATTAGGAAAGGAGTATCTGCTTGACTGGTGATGGCACTTGATTTTGTTTTTGCAGTTAGTTAAAGGGGTTCATTCATTTCTCAGTGTCATGTGCCGTTGCTTTATGAAGACACTTTCCCTGTTTGGTGAGCTAGCTGTCCCTCAGATTTTGTTGAGGTGATGTAATTTATCCTGTGTTTGTTTTACCAAGTCCATGCTTTAAGATACTGCTACTCTATAAAACACTAAGTATTAACAAGGTCTATGCTTAATATTTTTTGATGCATGATATGTTCCTGGCTATTTGGAATGGCCTCTCTATGCCTATCCAGGTTGCCTTATACTGGGATTTAGAGATTCCGTCCATCGCTTAGACTGAATAAACTTAATGTCATCTCACAGCCCAGAAACATTCAGAGACAGATGAGACTGTGTATACCTCTGTATCTACAATCTCAGAAAATGGTTTATGATAAAAAAAGTAAATAAAATGATAAAATATTTGCAATAACAGGATGTATGTGAGCTGTAAGCAAATTTTGAGACTATGTTATGAATCAAACTGAGTCAGTAACACAAATGCTATTAAAGCAGACATCAAAGCTCTCCTTGTTTTAAACCCAAATCTAGACACCTCACTGAAGGAAACTTTTTCCAAGTATGGTGCATTTATAAATTAAGCATTAAGTAAACAGGAATATTAAAATGATCAATCTAATAAAAAAAAAAGAAAAACCTATTGTAAAGGTTTTTGTTCATGTAGGTCATATAAGACGTGTCTTATACTATAATTTACTTATGATAGTGGCACCTTTAACATTTTTTGTATCACACTTTATTTTATCCACTTAAGTATGAACAAAATAAACTGTGATATGAAAATGTGTCACTATCACAAGCAAATTATAGTATAAGACATATATGCCTTATTCATACTTAATTTTTATAATTAGTGTCTGTGTAGTGTAGTTGTTTGCACACTAGCCATACACGTGAATGGTCCCTGGTTCGAGTCCAGGTGGGGAACCTCCCACAATGGGAGGGTTGTGTCAGGAAGGGCATCTGTGCCAAATTACTCATGTGGGTTCATCTGCTGTGGCAACTCCTTGGTGAATACAAGGAATCAGCCTGTGGTGTTTAAATCTTATGATTTTGTTGCATGAGTGACCAATTTCATGTGTAAATCATAATTTGACGTACAAAGGTCTTACAAGAGATACAATGCATATGTAAAACACAAACATTTACTTTATTTAGCCTTTTTCTATTTTTTTCCATTTGGATAGTCATATTGCTATTCATATTAACATATCTATATCTATTATATCTGCTTCATTGATAGATGCAGCAAAACAATATCCCTTATGTATGCATATTGGGGAAATACGAGGGAGAAGCCAAAGGTACTTACTTTGTAAAGTTTTGGTACCAATATTGACATTGGGAAATATTTGAATAAGTGAATTCCATTTTTAAAATAGTTTTCAATTTAAAATAGGAAAATAACAATTTAGATATGTAATTAACTTGAGAACATTTCTGTGTGGTACTCTTTATAGTGAAGGTTCACTGTTACTGTTTTTTTGCTGATCTTTAAGGGAGCAAAACCAAAACGCTGACAGTATGTCTAAAATACTTTAATGCAATGAACATTGTCCTTACACTTTCCAGCAATCCTTTTTATTTACCAGTTAACACTTTACTTTGTTGACCCTGCTTCTTGCCACCCATGATTTGCTTTACTGTGTTGCCACTCTCCTGCATATGTTGCAGACAGCACACAGAGTATCTGAACAGTGGAGCCAGAGCTGCTGTGCTGGAGAATTTTCACATGTAAAACATTTTACGTTACAGCAAGCAGCCTTTTCTGCATTATGTTATGTTTAAAAAAGTATATGAATATACTGTATCTGTGGTCAGCTAATATTGACATCTAATATACTGGTCTGACTTGATGTTGTGTGCAGGACTTTATTTCCAAAACATTTTTCTTCATGACTGTAGCCCCATCTATGATCATAGCATACATTATTTAATAAAAAATATGTGCATGATTTTTATCTGTTTTAGGGTTAGATGCTAGATGCTTCACATGAGACAGAACTAACATTATCTAATATTTCCACAGACTGTGCTGCTTTATGGACAGGGCATCTTTGGACATATTGAGTTTAAAACTTGGTTTTGTCTCAAGCTAAATTTTTTTACAGTATGTATTTTTGAAAATATATGTTATCAAGCAGCAGATACAACCCTTTTTTTTTATAACAGATAAAAAGTAGAAAGGTAATCTGAGAGCACATCTGCCAACAAAAACCAAGGCCCAAATTTACAATCTTAAAGAAAGTGATCTGGGTCTGCAAATAAATTCAGTGGGGCCTTCCTTTACCTATGCTCCATCTCTCCACTAAGATTTATGAAATTCAGGCCTGGTCATTTAATGCATTCTTGCTGACAGTCAAACAGAGAAAATAAAACCCAAGTGTATGTTTGATTGTTATTTAGGAAATGCTGTGTCAGAATCACAAGGTCAAATATGTATCAGAAAAGTATTGTTTTAGTATTGGTACTGCAGGTCACCCATTAAAATGTCACTAGCAGCCAAGACATAGTATCAAATGATGTTCTGTTATAGTTTTATTGTGTTGTTGCTTGGATTTAAATCGGTACTGAAATGATTAATTTGACAGTCAACAAGAAAGACAACTGATATGTTCCTTATGGATTAATAGAGTGAGAGTGAGGAAATTCTACTTATCTGTTTGATATTGTTGAACATCTTTCAGCTTTTGAGTATTGACTGAATAAAATAAGAAATTCACAGATCTCTGTAATCCTTACTTGCAGATCTAAAAATATTTGTCTTTCTGTCTTTGTCTGTCAAAAAGCCTCTATGAGGATGTTGATTATATGAATATGTTGCTTTGATGTGCTGCTAAATCTGTTTGTGTCCATCTGTGTCCATTTGTATGCTTGCATGTAAAATGTGGACCTACAATAAGGTGACCTGGCTCAGCTGTTGTGTGTTTATACAGGCAAGCCAGAATCTCTTCATCACTTTCATTCTCTATTTCTAAATCCTGTCTGATTACCAACAACTCTTTGATATGAGAAAGCTAAATGGCTGCTTGATCCAGCCAAACAAGACCTGAGCATTCTTCTTTCTGTCCTCCACTATTAACGCATACCAGCAGTGATTGAGTAAACTTGATCCCATGTTGTACAGAAATGCAGCTGAAGTTTAATGTTTGCGCCTCCCCATTCTCACTCTGTGACTAAAAGCTAATCAGTCAAATCACTTTTTTTTACTGAAGGCTAAATCTTTGTCTTAACAGATGTTATCTGACCTGAGTTGCTTGTGATGAGCATCATGACAGAGTGATAATGTTCCCATCCTCTCACTGAAGCATTTCAGTGTAATACAGTACAGATTGGCGTGTTAGTCCTGGGTACATAGTGATCTCTCTTGAGAGCTCAAGAGTCTCTATTTATAGAGCAGGCCTCAATGCACCGATTTATTTATTGCATGTATTCATCATGTCACGTGTTGTATGTTTCACTTGTAGTCGAGATTTAAACATATTATTTGTGACACAAAGTTTTCTCATTTCTCAGGCTCCCCTTTAATGAGTTTAATTGTTGAGTCAAATGCCAGAGTTTGCCCAGATAACAGTCTAAAACACAAATATATTCAGAAATATGCATTAGAGGAAAAAACTTAACAACAATTAAATACAATGCCCATCCTCATCAAGGTTGTGTTAGGAAGGGCATGTGGCATAAATCCTCTGTGAATTACTGTTGTGGATTAATCCGCTGTCACGACCCCTTGGGGAAGATACAAGGGAGCAGCTGTAGGTGCATAAATACAAATCTCGCACACTTTCTTGCTTACTGCCGGTCTTCCTCTTGTTGTTGTTGTTCTTCTCCTTCTTCTTTTCCATTTTCTTCTTCTTCTTGCTCCCGTTAGTGGTCATGACAGCGGATCACCTGCCTCCATCTCACCTTATCCCTTTCATCCTCACACCAACCCTCTAATGTTTTGGTCCATCTGACCTTCTGTACACTATTTGGACAAAATATTGGACTAAATACACATTAGACCCACAGGAACTTTTATGACATCCCATTCCAAGTCCATGGGCATTAATATGCAGTTTGTCCCCCCTTTACAGCTATGAGAGCTTCCTTTCTTCTGGGAAAGCTTTCTGTAAGATTTTGGAGTGTGTCTGTGGGAATTTTTGCTCATTCATCCAGAAGAGCATTTGTGAGGTTAGACACTGATGTTAGGCCTGGCATGCAATCTCAGTTCTAATTCAACCTAAAGGTGTTTGATGGGGTTGAAGTCAGAGCTCTCTGTGGGCAAATGAGTCATAATCATAATCAGTCATACAGTCATTCCTTTATCAACCTTGCTTTGTGTACTGTCTGGGACACATAGCATTATCTGTCCTCCACCAAACTTTACAGCTGACATAATGCAGTCAGGCAGGTAAAGTTCTCCTTGCATCCCCAAACTCAGACTTGTATATCAGACTGGTAGATAGAGAAGCAAACACATTGCCACTGTTCCAGAGATTAGTGGTGGCGTGCTTTACAACACTCCATCCAATGCATCCAGTTGAGCTTTTTATACCAACTTTAAGATGTGCAGTGATGTACTACCTCGATCTACAATCTTTTGGCAAGTATTTGTCAACATGATAGTATAAATAGTCAGTATATAAGATAAATGCTAACAGTTCGATTAAAAACATTTATTTTGGTAATTTACATTAAGATAATTGTACTAAGATGTCAAATATGCCTGCTGAAAAGTGTCTTGAAAAGTGTGGACTTTTGAAGGGGAAATTGTGCAGGCATTATGAAAACTACTATTCACGAAAACTGTGTTTAATAATATGAATGACAGAGATAGTACTAAACCTTGTAAATCTTTAGTATATGATACTATACAAAAGTCTTGTACCTGGCCCTTTTCAGATGAATGATTTTGTTTGTTAAGCCACTTAATACTGGCCTATGAATCATTCAAGCATAAAAAAGCCACCTAACACAAGGGATGAGCCACTTTTGTGTCTACACATAACATACAACTTAGGAAAGAACCCATTTTAACTAGCAGCCTATCACAAAAACACATGATGTGTTTCCGTTTCTTTAGTTGAATTTATGAAAAATGCCAAAAATAGTCTAGACAGGTACAAAACAATGTTTTTGCACCAGCAAGGTGATTCTCAAAGAACTAGTAGCCAAAAACTTGGCATGATGTGCCATGTGTCCTTAAAAACTTGAGGAAACTGGACAAGTGAAATACAGAAATTGGCAGGCCTAAAAACTTTTCTACAGCAAATGAACAGTATCTGAAAGTCATGTCCTTAAGACACAGGGGGAAAAATCCAGCATAGACCTGATACAGGACCTGAGAGATGCATCTGGCCTTTCAGGTGATCCCTCCACTGTTTGCAGAAGACTCATCAGAAATGGAAGAGTGGCTGTCAAAAAACATTCTTAAGGAAGGGATACAGGGAGAAAAGGCTCAGGTATGCCAAATTACACAAGAACTGGACTTACGGAGTAATTAATGGACTTCTTTATATTGCTTTCAAACACTCCCACTGCCTTTACCGAAGACATTTTACGATAAACCTGACAAACTGTTAGGACAATTCATCTGGAATGATAAGAAAGCCAGACTTCGGCTTAAACTACTATACCTGCCCTATGAGAGGGGAGGACTTCAGCTTCCCAATCTAAGGTGGTATTATATGGCTGCCCAATTAACCTC
>VUQH01008072.1:7809-38050 GCA_015106775.1 Etroplus canarensis
GCCTCTGGGACAGCAGGACGGGACTCATGGACTGCGGGTTCTTATTGTAGGAGGGTCGATACTTGTCCGCGTCTCCATCTCTCCAGCGGGGCTGTCTCCGCTGGCCCCTTCGGTTTCTGTAAGCGCAGGCTCGACTCACCTCGTCGGGAGCAAGAGTACAAGCAGTCCTTCCGCACATTTTAAACGGGCCGAAACGCAACTTTACCAGCACCTGCGAAACATTAGAGTATTAGCATGTTAGCTTGACTTTTTCCTATCTAAAGACACTACTTGTATCGCCACCCCTCCAATGACAGCTGAAAAGCTGCACTTACATGTCCACACCGTCCTCAAAGTGTGAGTTAGTATGCAGTTGTGTCTGTCTGAATATAGCGCAGGGATTTGCCTGGGCAAGGGCCGTGAAGCGGCTGCGGACTCACACACCGTGACGCAACCCTCCCACTTTTGGTAACGGAGCCAAAATGGCGGCCGGAGCGAAGCTATTAAATACAAAAAAAAAAACAAAAAACAGTCAACTAACAAATTATTACAATATTCCATCATATGATGTCTACAATATTACCATGGTTGTTACAGTTTACTAAAACTAAAAGAGAAAAAATACTGTAGTAAACTGAAATAAAACTAAAAAGTAGATTTTCGACTATATTGTGTAACCACAAAATTAACTAAGTAAAATAAAATATACAGGAGACGTCCTTAGTTTTAGTCAGAATCAGAATACTTTATCAATCCCAGGGGCAATAATATTTTGTTACAGATGCACAGTTACATATAAGTTAGAGAGGTAAGAAATATAATTAAAAAATAAACCTGTCTGTATAAAGTGCCATATGTAACATACATAACTCTAGAGTTAAACAATGTATACAATATGTAAGATGTACAGTATGAATATATATAATATGAAACTGTGATGGAGTCACAGGGAGGATTTATAGAGTTTGATGTGCACAGGTAGGAGTGATTTCCTGTGGTGGTCTGTGGTGCATCGTAGTGGAATGAGTCTGCTACTGAACATGCTACTGTGCCTGTCCAGTACGTCATGGACAGGGTGTGAAGGATTGTTCAATATTGTCCTTAACTTGGACAGCATCCTCCTCTCAGACACCACTGTCAAAGAGTCCAGCTCCACACCCGTGATGTTACTGGCCTTGTCGATCAATTTGCTGAGTGTGTTTTTGTGAGCTACTCTCAGTCTACTGCTTCAATTCATGACAGCAGTCTTTATCAGTCTGGTCAAATTTAGTAAGACAGCCTGAGGCTTTGGAGGCTGCTGGATGTCTACATGACTGACATCACTTCACAAAGTGTTGAGTTTGCTTCCCAATCAGTAGAGGTGACCCCTCAATATGATATTCCCCTGATATTTAACTCATAATACAATACTAGTGTGATTTTCATCATTTTGCGATATGCTCAGTATTGCAATAGCATGTACTGTGAAACACCACCTTTTTTCGACTGCAAATTATATTCTATGGGCAACAAAGGCCGTGCAGAGACCTCTAAAGGCACAGGTGCTCAAAGTAAAAAAATCTTTACAGAAGAGCACAATATTTTACTGTGGATCATGCAGTGACATCATAGGATGGACTGGCCGGTAGCAGGTCATTTATTATGATCTATTAATAATGAATGATAATAAACGTTTGATAAAAGGGCATTTTGGGGGTCAAAGGGAAAAGGGACAGGTGCACTGGCCCCCTTAGCCCGCCTCCAGTGCAAGGGTCACCCACCCAACCAAGTGAGCTACCACAGCACCCCAGTCTAATTCAACTTAACTGAATGCAAACATGTGTGGAATACTGTAACATAACATGTATTTTTAACAGTGCAGCTTCTACAGAAAAAAATTTGCAGCCCCTTCAGCAAGAGAGTGATATGACAATATTTGTAGATTACTTAGGTGGACTGAAAAAAAAATATTATTCTGGAACTAAAATGTTCAATTTTGTATTTGTAATTTTTATAATAGGGTATTGATATTTAGTATGCCTGTATCTATACAATATTGCCGTACAAAATATCCCGATACGATACTGTATCAATTTTTTCCCACAGCTTTTTCCACAGCTAGTAAGTAGGATGACTTGATGTAAACCTACAGTATTTTTACCCCTTATCCACCTGCCCCACATCTTGAGTGGGTCTGCAGGAGCTACACTGGTCTATAGTCTGGCTTTTACCTGGTCATTCTGAGCTGCAATCTGAGCGTCTTAAATCATCCCTTGACAAATACCACCTAGATTAAAGTAATTAAGAAACCTAAAACTAAGACTAAGACTGAAACCTAAAAAACTAAACTAAAACTAAATCCTTTCAAACAGTACAAACTTAACTGAACTAAACCCACTCCTGAACTCTAATATTAATCAGAATCAGAATACTTTCTGAATCCCAGTTGCGTTGTGTATATATAAATTTAACTTATAAATAAGAATTTATATCTTTAATACTGTGCAATTAAGGTCATTGTAATGATTTGTCTCCACAGAATAGACTTAAAAGTAAAAATTAATTAAAATAACAAAGAAAACTAAAATGTTAAGGTTTTGCTGGCTTAATGTCAGCAGATGAACACTAGTTGGTGTCAGCAGGTTTCCGGGAGTTGCCAAGGCAGCAGTAAACGCACCGTGCGCTCTTGCGTTTGAAGTCAGTGGCACCGACACCCGTGGACCTCAGCAGGTAAGAGGAAGGAACTCTGTACCACTATGAGGCCAGTAGTCTGTGTGAATCGGGGTTCGTAATATAAAACCTGTTAGTGGAACAGGCTGAGGTGCGTTTAGTTGCTTTTGATGAATGGAAGGCAGTGGTTTGATTTTTAGAGATTCAATGATGCTATGCATATGGAAAATATACAAGTTTTGTGCATAGGTTAATATTAATGAAAGATATAGTTAAAGGATTATAAGGAGCATTTTTACTGCTGGTTCTGGACTTGAAAGAAAGTATCACACACTGCATAGGCGTTAGGTATGAACCTGACAGGTGTAGTCAAGATACCTCCTGCAAAGCAACTTGACCTACTTTACAATCCACTGTTTCTTGTCAGCAAGACCAGTGGCTAGTCATGCATGAAACACAGTGGCAGGGACGTGCAAAGTTTGCAGTGACAGTAGGAGAGACCAGATCTCCCTAAGGAGGCCCCACCTGACTCCACTCACTCTGAAATAATCTGTGAATTTACAGAAAAAGTGTTATTTTATGGTTAATTGTCAAAAAAAAGAAAGTTATCTTTCTATCTTTCTTTGGCATGTGACAAATAATGGGTGATCATGTCTTTGTCAGTAAAGAGGCCATGAATCTAAGCAAAGCTAATTAAGTTTTCTGAAGCTATCCAGTAGGCTGGCCTGGACTTTCAACATGCATGGTTAGGTTGATTGGCAATTCTAAAATTGGTTGTAGGTGTGAATGGTTGTCGTCTCTCTGTGATAGACAACTTGGCAACCTGTCACTGGTGTACCCTGCCTCTCACGCTATGGCACCTGAGATAGGCTCCAGCTCTCCTGTGACCCAGACCTGGATACGTGGAAGCAAATGGATGGATAGATTTTTCTAATACTTGTACAAGCCTTCTTACAATATAATTGTCTCCCTGTATGTGCCACACTCTGTCCCCTTTAGAGGTTGTATGTAACCAAAATATGAATCAGAGTAAAATAAAACGTTCCCCTGAAGAATGAGAGCTGACGTCAGTATGGAGTCCACCAGGTCTGGATGGTCTGTTGACGTGGACCAGGAGGGACACCAGACCGCTGATGGATACTGCGCTCCATGCCCAGACAGTGGTGAGAAACAGCACTTTCCAAGGAGCAGGCAAATCATACTAAAAGACATCAAGTTGTATTTTCTTTTTGGCTTCATCACTGTAATTCATACCCATGATTAGAATCATCTGCCACCCCAAATACATTTCCAGGTTTTGAGTTGGTGATGCAGGCTTGCATAAAACAAAAGAAATACGCATTCATATTTTATTGCACTTCATTGTCAAAAATGTGCATATTCTACCTTTAATAGGGAACATCAGACATTTCTTATTGTAACTTGCTGCCTGAGGAAACATTACCATTAAAGGGAAACATGAATGGTCCTCCTGCATGATTTCACACCTCAAGACAACTTGGCCTTTTCCTTAACAGACATGTCTTGTAGATCACGACCGCTGAATTAATCATGAGGTCACACTCAGGACAGGTGGGTAAGTGTTTGAACAAGGAGGCCATGTATTAAAGTTTCATGAGCTCACTCCTTTTTGAGTCCACACTGACAATACCAAGCCTTAAGCCTCCATCAGCATAATCCTTGTCTTTGTCATCACCATGGTGTACCTAGAATGTACACTTGTATTTAGTATATGTGTTATGCAGTGAGGTGCATATCTTGCTCACTGTTGCTTTTATTACATTGCAAGTGACTGTATCCAATCATTTTAAATACTCTACCATGTGTCTCCCTTATCCCATGTCATAAATAAAGGCTCTGCCATTTATATTGTTGATGTGCCAAGCTTATACAATAGTCTACTGGCTCAGCTGGCAAACATAATTACATGGGCTATTGTGTGAATTTACTAAATGTATTACATGAATCTTGATGTTTCTGTTAATGCAGGAGGAACTGGAGGCCCATTTAAGACTGAGAAGGTAACAGCTGTGATCCAGCAATGCAGACAAGAAGAAGCCAAAAGAAACCTGCAAACAAGTAGGTACACTCTGCAGGTCAGAAAGCAACTTACTGAATGACTCGCTTAGGATAAGAGAAGAGAAGAGAAGAGAAGAGAAGAGAAGAGAAGAGAAGAGAAGAGAAGAGAAGATATATTTTATTATCCCAAAGCTGGGAAATTCCATTGATAAGTAGTTCAATAAAATACAATACAGTATGACCAAACAAATAATCTGAAATCTAAATAAATAAAGAAAGTAAAAGAAGTATACATTTAAATAAAAGTAACATATAATGATATAATACTCACCCTGGCCACGTCATTAGGTAAGCCTGTTCAACTGCTTTTTAACGCAAGTATCCAATCATCTGATCACATGGCAGCAACTCAGTATAGTTAGACATGTGGAACTGGCCAAGATGACCTGCTGAAGTTCAAACTGAGCATCAGAATAGGGAAGAAAGGTATTTTATGTGACTTTGAACAAGGCATGGTGGTGCCAGACGGGCTGGTCTGAGTATTTCAGAAACCGCTAATCTACAGGGATTTTTCCATACAACCATCTCTAAGGTTTCTCCAGGCAAAAATGTGTTATTGACACCAGGGGTCAGAGGAGAATAGCCAGACTGCTTCTTGCTGATAGGAAGGCAACAATAAACCAAATAACCACTTGGTACAACCAAAGTGTGTGGAAGAGCATCTCTGACTACACAACACATTGAATCTTAAAGCAGATAGGTTACAGCAGCAGAAGACCACATCGGTTGCCACTCCTCAGCTAATAAAAGGAAACTGAGGCTACAGTCTGGACAGGCTCACCAAAATTGGACAAAAGAAGACTGGAAAAATGTTGCCTGGTCTGATGAGTCTCGATTTCTGCTGTGACATGAGGATGGTAGGGTCAGAATTTGGTGAAAACAACATGAAAGCATGAATCCACCCTTCCTATCATCAACAGTTAAGGCTGCTGGTGTTGTAACGGTTCAGGGATATTTTCTTGTCACACTTTGGGCCACTCAGTACCAACTGAGCATTGTTAAAATGCCACCGCACCTGATTATTGTTGCTGACCACGTCAGTACCACAGTGTACCCATCTTCCGATGGCTGCTTCCAGCAGGATAACGCACCATGCCACAAAGCTCATATAATTTCAGTGAGCTCACTGTACTCAAATGGCCTCCACAATCACCAGATCTTAATCCATTAGAGTGTCTTTGGAATGTGGTAGAGTAGAATATCCACATCATGGATGTGCAGTCAACAAATCAGCAGCAAATGTGTGATGCTATCATGTCAGCATGGAGCAAAATATTATACACTATTTTGCATAAATATATAGTATAGTACTTCTGTACTGTATGAACATTGTTGTCTCTGATGAGCTTTAACTAAGTTCGGAAAACATTTTCTGTGTGAATTTGTACATGTATTGCTCATGTTTTTGTAAATCTGTATTCATACCCACAATTTTACACTTTTGGTGGAAAAAACAAGTTCTCATCACAAAAATTGTGAAAGTTTTAGGGTGAAGACTTGGTTTAAAGGTAAGATTTAGCATTCATTATGGTTAGACTCCAGGAAATAAATTGAATTACTATGTCTTTTTTAGTGACGGAAGTGCATGTGTTTGTGTGTGTCAGCTGCCTGCCCTGAGGCCAAAGTTTGTCGCAGTTTTGTCAGACTACCTGCGCTTAACCCAGATAGACTGAAAGCAGCCAAGGCCCTTGCAGACAAAGCTGTCAAGGTGAGCTAACACTCCTGGATGTATTTGGTTCATTTATGTTGTCACATGAATGTATGATTGCCCCAAGAGCAAACCCATTTTTTATCTGCTGTCTGTCCTCTTAGATGCATAAGGTGTTCTCTATCCAGGGCCCGTATCCTGTCATCAGGAAATCCCTCAGGGCTAGAGGTTGGGTTGAGCAGCGTATGCCCTGCTCCAAGCACCAAGTGCACCAGCGTCAGAGCAGTGTGAGCCGTGCCAGCTCAAATGATGCTGGTGACAGTAGTAGTGATGATGATGGTGAGCTAGAGGAGAACATTCCTGTTCTTACTGATTTTGGATGTCTGTCTACGTCCAATAATTTTATTAACATTGGTCATTTTTCTCAGACAGCACAAACAAAGTGGAAAAAGAAAAGGATCTGGACAGACTACATGATCTCATGGTAAAATTGCTTTTAAGGTTAACCTTGATTACAGTGCTAAAATTTAAGGTGCCTAAAAGGAAAATTCAGGCAACCCCTAACTTTAGATCTCACCTCTTTTCCTTTCTCATTACTATAGTCTCAAATGGTGAGGAATGAAATGGTTTATTTTTACTGGACAAACCGCAGAAATGCTATCAACACTGACAGCTTGCATAAGGAACAGGTTACTAATCATTTTGCAAAGGCAGGCAGCTTCACCACCAAGGTACATTTATTTGAATATATCATTTCATACAGCTGTAGGACCCTCCTCTGGGCTCTCTATCATTACTTTTACTTGCTCTGACAGACAGGTTTGTGTTTGAATCTGAGGAACCTGCACTGGTTTGGCTCAGCTGACCCAGACACTTTTTTCCCCCGCTGTTACAGACTAGCAGCACAGGATGAGAGGCATGCCTTCATTGGTTAGATCTGATTTTATGTCTCTTCAAGCTTGCTTACCTGTACCTTTTTCTAATGTTTTTTCCAGCATATTTCTGCTTTACTCATAGTGACTCATCTCTGGTCTCTGTACAGATGACTTCAGGAGGACTGCATGCACCAGTCTTCTTAAGTACATTGTGGAGAGGGAACAGGGTGTTCAGGGAGAGAGAATGACCCACAGCATTCAGGGCGTTAAGGGTATGACTTTTTATTGCATGACTGTAGGTACTCCATAAAAAGAGCAAAAAGCTCATTTTTTCCCCCCCTTTTCAGGTAAGAGGAAACTGCGATCTAAAACAGTGGACATTGCCCAAATGATCAACAGTGCACTCAAAGTTTGCCAGGAGTTCCTAGAGAGTCTGGAGCACAGGGACATAGACATAAGCTTGGAAACACAGCAAATACTCACACAGGAGGAGTGGTCAGAGTTTTTAGACAGTTACTACCTCATTGTTCAGTGAGTATGCGTCAGTGTGTGAATGTTAGAGACAAAAGTACACTTCTGGGTAAAGTGCCACTCTCTGTGCTCCTTTGCTCAGTGGTGGAGCAGAAATTGAGAGCAGGAATTATTATGTGACATGCTGCAAGGTCATGCTGCAGAGGCTGGAGAAAGTCAGTCCACAGCTGGACATAGATGGCATACATAACATCTGGATCATCAAACCTGGAGCAAAGTCCAGGGGCAGAGGTGAGAAGTCATGCACAATCAGGCAGTTTGCATATTATCTGATAAAGTCAGGGCTGACCTTTTTTACTTGCTTTCCAGGGATCAAATTTGGTAATCGTCTTGATCAGATCCTCCAGCTGGTGGACGGTGATCCAACCCTTATTAGAGAAAGCAAATGGGTGGTGCAGAAGTATCTAGAGTGCCCCTTGCTTGTCCATGGCACCAAGTTTGATGTGCGCCAGTGGTTTCTGGTCACCGACTGGAACCCTCTGACTGTGTGGTTCTATAAGAAGTGCTATTTGCGCTTTTCCACACAGCCGTACACACTAGATACAATGGACAGGTGAGATAGTAACAGTACTAAACATGAGAGGTGAAAATGAGTGAAAGCAGCAGATATGAAACTAGAGTAATATTAAAATAGAAAAATCAGGAAGTGAGAGACAGAGAAAGGGCAACATTATTTTGCATATAATTTTGGCGGGAAATGTGATTCTACATCTGTGCATCATTTGAATAGCTGTTAGCTTTCTCCCCTGGGTATAATCAAATTCTAACATCTGCCTCAGCAAATTTCAAATGCACAGAAAGCTGCAGTGCACATACTGCAAGTGCTTGCAGGCATTTCAGAGAAAAAAGTCACGCAAAGATTCTGCTGAAGAAATATGCAAATGCTCAGAATTTATAAGGAAATATTGGAAAACATAAAGACTGCAAAGAAAAAAAGGGTGGGAAAAGGGAAAATTATATGAGTTTTATCAGAAGGGATTAAGTTGTTGCGACTAGGTTGTAACTTTTGTATCTTGATGCCAACCTTGTAATCCTAACCACTTTTGTCTGCCTTCTCCCTCATTTAGGAATTTCATGTTTGTCAGTGCTGGCACAAATGATAAAAAATTTGGACTACATAAGTAGCTCTGTAGCCCACCCTGAGTTTGCATCTGGCCTGTAACATTTGATGCATGTCATTTCCCATCCCTCTGCTATGCCTTGCTATGACAAATTCCATCTCTGTCCATTAACCCATTTTGTCTTATTATGTCCTTTATTCTTTCAGATCTGTGCACTTGTGTAATAACTCCATCCAGAAGCACTTGAGGCCTTCCCAACAGCGGCACCGAGGCATTCCAGCAGACAACATGTGGTCAGATGACCAGTTCAAGACTTTTCTGTCCAGCCAGGGCCAGGAAGCTCAGTGGGAGACTGTAGTAGTCCCAGGAATGAAGAAAGCTGTGATCCACACATTACAGACAGCTCAAGATTTGATAGAGTCACGCAAAAACACTTTTGAGCTCTATGGTGCTGATTTTATGTTAGGTAGGAAGTTCCCACTTTATACATTATTGTGCAAAACTCTTGAGCCACTACTCATTTCTTTATATTTTCCTTTCAAGGAGCCAGACTTTTGTATAAAATTTTCAAAGTGGTCTTGAGCATTAGTTCTCGAGACTTTCTGAGGATATTTCAAAGTTTTTCTTTGAACATTGGCTGCTTTTTCAGTTATTTTCATTCCAGTTCTTGTACCCGACCATTTTCAGAGGAATTTTTATGTTTTTTTTTGGTAAGACACTTAACACCTATCTATGAACAATATTGGAAAGTTATGTCCTTAAGAAATAAGAAAAAAATCCAGCACACAGGGCGCGAGAGATGTGTCTGGCCCTTCAGTTGGTCCGTCTTCACTAAAGCCTAATCCAAAATGGTCTCAGTGGAAGGGTAACTTTCAAGAAGCTATTCTTAAGGAAGGAAAACAGGCTGAGGTATGCCAAATTACACAAAAACTGGATTGAAAATGCAGGTCTTGTGGAATGATGAATCCAAATTAGACATTTTTGGAGAATTATTCCTGAAGATTACTTAAAGAAATTAGAAGAAAGCTTGCCTAAGAGAATTTAGGCTATGTTGAAGAATAACACATAAAGAACTGAGGGGTGTCTTGAGACTTTTGCACAGTACTGTATGACACTCTATACTGCATATTACATCTCCTGTTAAAACAGTTTTTTAAAGCCATAAAGCTATATTTTTAATTTCACAAACAGCATTTGAAATATATTTACCATGAAAATAACAGAAGAGTCATCAACAGAAAAAATATAATTTTATAAAAAATTTTAATACATTTATTTCTCAGGTCGTGACCTGCACCCGTGGTTATTAGAAATCAATGCTAGTCCCACCATGGCTCCATCAACCCCTGTGACTGCCTGTCTCTGCGCTGCAGTGCAGGAGGACACTTTACGAGTTGTCCTGGACCTCAGAGTTAACCGCACCGCAAACACAGGAGACTTTCAGCTCATATATAAGCAGGTAAGGAACAGCTTTCATGCCTTAGCTTTTACGCATGTTGAAATAACCCAAGTGATAGAGCAGTTAAGAAATCACTTTTCATCTTTAGGCAGCAGTGGAAGTCCCTCAATATGTAGGAGTCAACCTACTTGTCCAGGGCTTCACAATTAAAGCCCCCTGCTCACTACCTCCGCTGAAGTCCTCCAACTGTTCAGCACCAAGGCACTGGGGACGCATCAAAAACAAGAATCCTGCCACAGAAAAAGAAAAGGCTGTTCTTAAGATGCCATTAAAGAATGCAGAAACTCAGCTCAAAAATGCCAGCAGTGAGGTTCTGCCACCTCCTCCTCTTCCTCCTCCTAAACCACCTGTTCCCATTAAAACCTTCACATCTCACCTGCCATTGAGTGTGAACAAGTCTATCTGCCTGTCTGCTCGTGGAAAGTCACATTCAGGGGTGTCGAAGGCATGTTCAGAGAAAGTCCAACTGTACACCACAGTGATACCTCGGGAGATTACTATTGCAAAACAGTCCAGAAAAGCTATCACAGGTACCTCAACTGCCTAAAAATATTCAAAGGGAGGCTTTCTACATTAATCTGAAATTTCTTGTTGCAGTTTTCTTTAACCTACCTCACAATAAAGGCAAAATTTAATAGATGGGCCCACGTGTTTTATTCAATTTTTGATATCCATAATATATTTAGACAGCATTTTCTATTAAAAATCTGGCAGAAGGTAGAGTAGCTCAGTTTATATGATTGTAGGTTTGGATTATTCAGAGTAAATTTTTTCAGGAGCTTTATTTTTAAAATGCCAAAAACCAATCAAATAGCATGGCTTGATACCACCACAGATAGTTTAAGACTCTAGGCTTTGTTATGATAGGGTGGAATGGTTCTTTATTACAACTAACTGATCATGGCCCTCAGTATGCTGATCTGACATTTTTGATAATGTGAGATGAGAAGAAAAGGAAACAATCCCAGTTAAATGCTGGTCAAGCATACTCTGCTGTTTTTTCATTCAGCGCTTAGCACAGTTTATTTTTAGCTCACCTGGCCAAAGGACTGATGAGATAATGGCAAGGTGTCCGTCTTCTGTCTGTCCATACGTCTCTCTGTCAATGCATCCAACAATTCACAACAACTGCCACTCCTCCTAGAGTATTGGTGAGGTTTTAGTGAAACTTGCGCACCATGATCACCTAATGGGTTTTCACCCAAATTTTGCTCAAGGTCAAGGTTTGTCATTTTACCGGCACTTTTCCATTTTCACAAAAATTGATAGTTCAAAGAGCATCAGTCTGGATTCTAATCTTCATAAAATGAGCATTTGCATCTATACACAAATGCTGTCATTAGGTTTATTTATGGCATAACAATGTCTTAATCCAGGTTAGGGCCTAACAAGAACTAGGGCACTGGTGTAGCATTTGGTACTGGCAGGTTCTAGAATGATCAGCATAATTTCCCATACTTAAGGGTGGAAAACTTGAAGGCCAGTTGACAAGGTTCCACTGTCCCTATGCCTATATTTACGACTCCTTTCGTCCTGGCAGACATTTGATGTTTCCAAGCCTCCTGGACTCCTGAATGGATTTTAATTCACATTAGCAGGCCCACACAAAATCCGAGTACGCTGAAATCTGCATACTTTCCACAGAGTTTGAAGACGCACATGTTGCTAAGAAAATGTTTGCCAGTTCGGTCTCTCTGTCACTGGTGTATGTTGCTGTGCCTTTGATCATTGTGAAAAGGCTGTCCTGATATCTTCATGCTAAAATTAAAAGTGCTGAGTTCAAAAGCATGTGTAAATTGATATTTATTTCAGCATGTTGTAATGTTAAGAACGTTTAGCTTGTTTTATTGTTTGAAACAAATCAACATATTTGCTCAGGAGACAGTCATTCTGATATTTTGTTTGACTAATTGTTGATAATGTAACAAGCAAAAAACACTCTGCAGAATTCCACACATTTCCACATAATTCGCTACAGAAAATTATGAAATAATCTGCAGACTGGGTTTGGCCCTGATCATTAGTTTGTGAAATACAGCCAGCCAATGAGAGGAAGTAGTAAAGAAGCAAGTAAAGAAGTTTCAGTAAAGAAGTAACTGCTTTGTATGAGAGGGCAAAGTGCATGAATAAAGATCATGAAGACAACAAATGTCCAAGTATCCAAGAACTGAGGCAATTGAGGCAAAAATACAAACGCAAATAGACTATTTAGGTGTATTATTATTTAATATGGATTACTTTACAGCTCACTTAAGAATTTCTCAAACGGAAGATGAACAGAATGTAAAATATTATGCACAGACTCACAGGAATCAAGCATAAGGCCCGCGGGCCAGAAGCGGCCCCCAAAGGGTCTAATCTGGCCTACTAGATGGTTTTGAAAAATGTGGACATTTCATATAAGTAGGCCTTACATTTTATACCTTACGCTGTACTTTACTTACTTTACAGTTGTTTTACGGACAAATACATGATCCATGGTTTGTCATACACCAAAATAAGAAATCAAGAAAGAAAATTTGTATTCAGATTCAGAACAGAAAAGTTCCTTTTCTCATTATTTCCAATAGAATTTTCTGGGTTTTTACACAGTAAAAAACAGAACACTTTCTGTGAATTCACAGAAAAGAGAAAATGTCAATTTTTTTATTTTAGGATTAAGTCCATTATTTATTTCAACGTGATCCCAGTGAGCCATGCTCATGGGTTTCTTTGCTTTATTAAAGCGGTGGTATAGTAGTTCCTAACCCTTTTTGGCATACCCCACGACAGAGACCCAAAAAGGCCACATCCCCGAATTTTATCCGTCACTAACACTTAACAAAGGATCTATATTGAGGTTTACTTAAATAAAGATGCATGTTGTCAGTGCAATATCATCACAAATGTTTGCGTGTTTCTTTTTCATATATGAACCTTAGTTTTACTTAGTATTTTTCACTTGGTTGTCCATGCCCCACCTGCAGTGGTGCTGCACCCCACCATTGGGGCCTGTCCCACAGTGTGATAAGGTTTCTGATGACTATGGAGTTGTGGGATGTATCAGAAACGGTGATAAGGAAGAGTACAGGACTGTAGTGGGCAACTTTGTCATATGGTATGACAGAACCCTCTTCATTTCACCATGACAAAGACTAAAGAACTGGTTGTCTACATGAGAAGGACAAAAACAACAGTGACCCCTGTTTCCATTCATGGGGTCTGTGTAGAGATAGTGGAGGACTACAAATACCTTGGTGTTCACAGTGACAATAAACTGAACTTCGTTAAACACACAAAAGCCATCTACAAGAAAGGCCAGAGCTGTCTATATTTTCTGATATGGCTCAGGTCCTTCAATATCTGCCTGATGATGCTCAGGATGTTTTATGATAGCCAGTGCCATCCTCTGTACTGTGGTGAGTTGGGGCAGTAGACTGAGAGTAGCAAACAACAGCAGACTCAACAAACTGATTGGCAAGGGCAGCAATGTCATGGGCATGGAGCTTGACTCACTGAAGGTGGTGTCAGAAAGGAGGATGCTGTCCAAGTTAAAGGCAATGTTGGACGATCCTTCACACCCTGTCCATGATGTGCTGGACAGGCACAGGAGCACATTCAGCTGCAGACTCATTCCTCCACGATGCACCACAGAACGCCACAGGAAATCATTCCTGTTCCATTTGTGTGGCCATCAAAGTATATAACTCCTCCCTGTAACACCTGGACTATTTCTCTTATGGCCATATCTTGTGTATACTGTATATTGTACTGTTTTTAACTTTTAACTTTGAGTGTCTATGTGACATATTGCATTTTTTACATGAAGATTCATTTGTTTTCTTTTCATTCTTCTGTCTCTCTCTTGCTCTCTCTCTCTTTCTCACAGACACACACACACACACAAAATTTTAGTATTTTAACTTTGAGTGTTTATATATTTTGTTTTTTACGTAAAAGTTTATACATTTAAATTTTCCTATTTTTTTATATATATTTATATTTAATGGAGCATCTGTAATGCAAGGGGCCCTGGGATTAATAAAGTATTCTGATTTATAGTTCAGAAGACGTACTCTTAAAATGGCACTTCTGTAGTTAAATGTCTTTACACTGAAAGTAAGGGGCACAATGCAGAGGTGTTTTTTTCTTTAAAGGTTATCAGCTGGGTTGTATGTGGCCCACAATGTAAACTAGGTTTGCCATCCCTATGGCAAGCCAAATCTGCCTAAGTTCGATATCAGTGATATCAAGAGCCCTACTGTGAACTAGTATGCGACTGTGATGAATTAGCTGACGACATTTTTTATACTAGTTTTCTAGTTTTTCACTAGTTAACTAGTGCGACACAAAGGCCTCACTAGTTAACTAGTGGGCACTTTGATCTCACTAGTAAGCTAGTAAGCCCTAAAAAGGTTGTATTTGTAACGTTGGTGTCTTACATGTTTACTAGTACGGAATGCATGAGCTCACTAGTTTACTAGTTTGCATGAAATGATTATACTAGTTTACTAGTTAGATATTTCCGTCTTACTAGTTAACTAGTAAGGTATTTTGTGTCACACTAGTTAACTAGTTTGCACATGTCGTTCGTCACAATCGCATACTAGTTCACAGTAGGGCTCTTGATATCACTGATATCGAATTTAGGCAGATTTAGCTTGCCATACAGATTTGGCTTGCCATACATCCCTGCACAGACCCTACCTTCAGGAACCAGTGAACAGGTGGTGGCGCTCACGCACAGCCGAACAGATAGTGCCAGAGAATTCTACACGAAGAAGAGACACAAGCGCGCCAGGGTTAGTGCTAAAGTAGATCGGCGGAAACTCTGATCTGCTGCGATTGGTCGCTTTCGCTTGACCAATAATATGTAAACCAATAACAGACGAGGAGCTCACTTTGGTCTAAAAACCAATCACAGTTTAGGCCCTTCGGCCGATCCAATCTAGCACCGATAGAACCTGCCTTCTGTAACCCTAGGAAGAAATGGCTGCGTCCGTGTGCCGAGTTGGGAGCACCGTGGGTCGAGCCCTCGCCAGAACTCATAGGGTAAGAATATGTTTTAAGGTCGGACTTAACTACTTCTTAAAAACACTGTCTGTGTGGGCGGAATACTTAAAGTATTGTTTTACGTGCCCGCTGTGCTGTAGAGAAGCGGAGCGGCTTGAGCTACTGGTTAGCATTAGTTAGCTGGCAGTGAATGCAAGGTCAATCGGCTTAAAGTGAAATACAGTTAATATCAACCACTGAACGCGATCTGTCTGCATTATTGCAGCGCTTTTCAGACAGTCTGTTCGTGGTTTTAGTCGCATTTGATTATCGACAAGGTAACATTTGCTGTTTGCCCTCGCTTGCCCTCAAAGCTTCCTGGCTAGCGGCGGTAGGTGAGTGGCTGTGTCGAACCGTCTGACAGGCTGGATAAGTACTTTTATGTCAGGTCGAGAGCAGCATGAAAACATCAGAGTGACACCGAGTTTGGATCATGTTTGTGCTGTAAAGTACCAGTTGTGCTTCCAGATTTTGTAACCGCTGTACGGTTCTGTTTACTCTTATTATTTATAATAAAATGCACCTTCGGCTGCAACCTAGTATTTTCCCCAGTCCCCAATCCGCATTGGTAATTTGGCAGAGGTTTTACGCCGGATGACTTTCCTGACGTAACCATTCATGGTGAGAGCTTGTGTCCCCACCTGGAATCGAACCAGGGACTGTTGACTTGAACGATCCCCGTATATCGTTAAAATTGTACTGTCTAAAATGACACTGCTTCAGAGGGACGTCCTATTACCTTATATTACAGTGATCAATAGTACAGAGGTCTGTACATTATGAATCTGACCAAATCTAATGTGTTCTGGTTTTGCTGCTTTTTGTTTTGTCATTTAGACAAGAAATGGTGACAGTTGTGCTCATTCATATTTTTGTTTTGGAAGTGAATTGATCCACAGCTGTGTGTTTAAGGCATTAAGTCCAGTTTGACTTCGGCATTTAGAGGACTGGAGGCATAAGCCTCCTGCTACCTAGTTACTGCGTTTTGTCTTTAGCTCCTGCGGCCACTTTTACTGAGAAAAGTGATCCCCCATGCCTCTCACTCAGGGTGCGCTGTTATTTTTTTTCCTGTTGGGAGGATACAACACAATGCATACTTTTTTTGGACTGTCAAATTAACAGATTGTAAATACAGAGGTGCTGGCCAAGTGAAAATACCAACAGTCAACTGAACTGAAAATGACACATGAAATCCTCTTGCAATGGTATTTTTAACTATTCTGTTTTTTCGCAACTGTGCTTTCTCCAGCCCATCCTGCTGTCTTTGAGACGTGGACAGGCCTCAGTAAGCTATGCCCAGAGTCTCTTGGGAGCCCCTGAAACCCGTCTTACTGCCCTGGACAACGGTTTGAGGGTTGCGTCTGAAGAGACTGGACATGCTACATGCACTGTAAGAACACGTTGAAAGCTGTATTATAAGCTGAGTTGTTAAAGCACATAAAAAGGCATTTTACTTTTACTCATTTACATTAATTCTCCACATCTCTCTCCACTCTGTCACAGGTTGGACTGTGGATCAGTGCAGGCAGTCGCTATGAGAGTGAGAAGAACAATGGAGCAGGATTTTTCCTGGAGCACATGGCTTTCAAGGTAGATTTCAAGACCCTGCATGACTTTTTGTTCATTTAAGCTGCATATATCTCCAATGTATTTTGTTTCATCCGCAGGGAACTAAGAAGCACCCTCAAACAGCCCTGGAGCAGCAGGTGGAGTCTATGGGTGCTCACCTGAGTGCCTACACCTCCCGGGAGCACACTGCATACTACATGAAGACCTTGTCCAAAGACCTGCCTAAGGGTGAGAAGCAGTGAAATAAACAGATTATAAGTTGATTTTAATACTTAAAAAAATAATTTAAGATAAAATAACGAAGAATAAATCAGTCATACAGTTATGCACAACAGATTTACACTCTGTTAGAGAAACCCATCAGCCAAATACTGTGAGGGGTAGATACTCCAACTGTTGTTGTTTCTTAGCACAAATTGTGTGCATATATCTTCTTAATTGTGAACAACCTTTTTTTCCAGCTGTTGAGCTGCTGTCTGAAGTTGTGCAGAGCTGCTCTCTGAATGAGGCAGAGATTGAGCAGCAGAGGAATGTGGTCCTGCGTGAGTTAGAGGAAGTTGAGAGCAACCTGCAGGAAGTTTGTCTGGACCTGCTGCATGCCACAGCCTTCCAGGGTACTTCTCTGGGACAGAGTGTGCTGGGACCCTCCAGCAGTGCCAGGTGGGAGGAGTTGCATGCTCATAAATATCTTTGGGAGTAGTCTATGTCACAGAACAACTGTGACACAGCGACAAACGGCAAACATATTGTACCTGTTTGTAAATTAATGTGTGCCCTTATATCAAATGCTTCCAGGAATCTGACCCGCCAGGACTTAGTGGAGTACATCAACAGCCACTATAAAGCCCCTCGTATGGTGCTGGCTGCTGCTGGAGGTAGGTCCTCTTCCTCGTAACAGTTAGGAAACACTCTGGTGGATGGTGGTGTTCTGCTTTTTGTTTAAAGGCTTGTTGTTTTTCTGATTTGTGACTTCTACAGGTGTGCACCATGAAGAGCTGGTTGGTTTGGCTAAGACTCACTTCAGCGGAGTGTCTTTTGAGTATGAGGGAGATGCCGTCCCTGTGTTGTCACCCTGCCGGTTTACTGGCAGTGAGGTGAGATGTGTTTACATTGTCTTGTGAAATCAAATGTTAGGAATACAAGTTTTCCTAGCATTTTTATTAATATCTTACAAATGTTCATTTAAACATGGACACGCCTCTGAAGCATGGGTTGGGACATTCATATTTATGGTAAATGACTTTCCCTTTCTCCCTCTCCTCAGATCCGTATGCGTGACGATGCTTTGCCCCTGGCACACATTGCCATCGCTGTGGAAGGTGCTAGTGCTGCCAGTCCAGACATCGTTCCTCTTATGGTGGCCAACGCCATCATTGGCAGCTATGACCTTACTTACGGGGGTGGAAAGGTTGGGAAACTTACGTTATTTTTTGTTTACCTGGTGGTAGAAAAGACAGCAATGATGAAAATGCAGCTGTTATATCAATTATCTCCATAAATAAATCATCATATTTGTTCTGTCCTCTCTAAACTGTAACTGCTGTATTGTTGGCACATTTAAATTACTTAGTACACAATGCTGTGTTACTATTCTGGCTCTTATTTGAGTGTGGCATCATGTGTCATTTATCAGATTTGATAATTAAATCTAGAAAGGAGGATCTTATGCAGACGAAAGACAGGAAACTCAGCTTAAAGCATATGTTAAATCTGGCAAGAAATTGGCTAAAAGAAAAAATATCTGTTTTTCATTATTTCTATTGTCACTGTACTATAAGAAAGCAGTTTACACAAAGCAGTTTAATTGAAATCCAGATATATTTTCATTCTACTACTTGATTCTGGAGTTTTTTCTTGATTGTGAAGATGAAATATGAATACACAGTCCTTTCTCTTCTTTCATGCAGCACCTGAGCAGCCGTCTGGCTCGCCTGGCAGTGGAGGACAAACTGTGTCACAGCTTCCAGGCCTTCCACTCCTCCTACAGTGATACTGGCCTGCTGGGCATTTACTTTGTGACTGATAAGAACAACATCGACGATATGATGCACTGGTCCCAGAATGCCTGGTCAGTAAAGGCTCCAAGACAGAGAGATTTATACGGGTCATCAGTGAGAGTATTCTGTTTTATGGGTTGTTGATGAAAGTTTTTATTTACAGTATTTTTTTCTTCTTGTTTTGCTCTCTGCAGGATGAACCTGTGCACCACAACCACAGAGAGTGATGTCGCCAGAGGCAGGAATGCTCTGAAGGCCAGCCTGATTGGACAACTCAATGGTACGTAATGCCTGTCATGCATTTCATGCATCCATACACGAGTTTTCACATAGCCTGGAAAACTTGGAATTTTTAGGCCAGTTTTTCAAGTCTGAAACTCCTAATAAGTAAGAGAAATTTAAAAAAACAAGAGTTGTCCTGGAAAATAATTTGACCGTTGTTGTCTTTTGCTCCTTTGCGCTTTTTGAAGTTGAATAAAAGTCCAATTGTAGTATAATTGTCCCTCAAATGCTGAAATTCGCCTGCAGGTGATCAGTTTTACTATTAAACATGTAAATAGTTTAATGTGCCACCAGTTGTGGGAATAATATTCGCTCAACTATCAACAATACAGGATGAAGAAAATATTTATCTTATATTATGAAGTTAGCTAGTTAACATTATAGTGATACATTTGATAGCTTGTTTTAGTCTTTTAGCACATTTGGCCGAAGGAGCGATCAGCTAATGCCATGGCTGGTGTCCGTCTGTCTATCCATCTGTCCATAAGTCACAAAAATTGCTTCTCCTAGAGTATTGGTTAGATTTTAGTGAAACTTGTACACAATGATTACTTAATGGGTGTTCATCTGAGGTCAAGTCATAGGTCTCTGAACTCTTAGATGGTGATAAGCATGATCTTATTGGCCATGATCATGGAGGGAGTGGTCCTCTTGGTTAACTCTCACAATCCTATTGCCAATTTGCTAGCATCGGTAATATGGTCAATGTTGTGACATGCTGATGTGTTCACATATTTTGCTGCTTTTCATTGCCATGGTTACTGCTGACCATGCTGCCATAATATTGCTGAACTCAAACACTTTGATTTAGTGGTGAATGAGATTAATTTGTCCTGGAAGTGACTGTTTGCCTTAGCTTCTCAGTGGATTTTAATTGTCCTTAGTTTGTGAATATAGTGAACCAGGAAAATGTATCCCTTTTTCTGTGCTTCACACGTTTCAGTAACCAGTGAATTGTGATCTTGAGCCAGATGAGCTACTTTGTCACTGACTTTCTAGTTTCCTTTCACAGCAGAAAGTAGATCAAGCAGCAGATCATCAGGAGCAATATTAGGTTCTTAGAATTATTTTATTTCTTAATATGTGTTATTGCAAATTTAGAGGTCATGTAACTGATATTTATTGAAGTAATAAAACGATCAATATGATTTAATAGAAAGGAGTGTTTTCCCTATAGTTAATAATTCTTGTATTCTAATTGCCGAGCCTCATTGAACACTGTGCAGATCATTTAGGTACTAAAAGTAAAGATACTTTCAGAAGTAACATGAAAAGTTGTTATTTTCCCATTTGTGTATAAAAATTTGCACATGATGCTGAGTCCTGAGGTGTTGGTAATGCTCTGTTGACTCAATAACTGCAGAGTTCCAAACCTCCCCTTGCATTAACATCAGCACAAACTGTGCACTGGGAGCTTCATGGCATGGGTTTCCGTGGCTAAGCAGCTGAATGCAAACTTTACATCACCGAACACAATACCAAGCGTTGGTTGGAGCTGTGTAACTGGACACTGAAGTTGTGAAAAAGAGTTCTGTGGAGTGACAAATCATACTTCTCTATCTGGCTTTCTGATGGACAAATCTGGGTTTTTTCTGGAGGTGGACTGGATACCATACTTCCATTGATTTTCTAGTGATCTTAACACTTAAGCTTACCAAGACATTCTGGATAATTCTATGCTTCCAACTTTGTGGGAATGGTTTGGGGAAGGCCCTGTACTGTTCAGCATGACTGTGGCTCAGTTCACAAAGAAAGGGTCTTTAAAGGAATGGTTGGATGAGTTTGGTGCAGAAGAACTTGAATGACCTGCGCAGTCCTAACCTAAGCCCCATCAAACACCTTTGGGATGAAGTAGAACGGAGTCTGTGAGGCAAGTCCTCATGTCTAATGTCTGGGTTTGACCTCACAAATGGCCTTCTGGATGAATGGGCTAAAATTTCCATAGACATTCTCCAAACTGCTATAGAAATCCTTCCCAGAAGAATGGAAGCTGTTATATCTACAAAGGAGGGACCTACTCTACATTAATGCCTGTGGATTTAAATTGGGATCTAAAATCTCCTGTACGTGTAATATGTATAGTGTATCAAGGAACCTCATACAAAGTGCAGTAAATAAAACCACTGAGACCCCAAAACAGTTACAACAATGACTTAAAATGAGATTGCTGTTCTGTCACTAATGTGGTGAATTTTACATTAAGAATGGCAGTGTTTGACGTATGGTGTACGTGTAATGTATGGTGGCTGGCTCTTTTTTCCTCCTCCCCAAAAATGACCTTAAAAGAGGCCTTACAAGAAGCTCCTACTTTCAAAATGCACACAAAGCTGCTGCCTTAAAACAGCTCACTGGTTTCTGTGTTTGGAAATGGCTTGATAATGAGCATTTGGGTTCTGTGGGGCACTGTCAGCTCTAGATTATAGTTCTTTATGAAATGATTGGATTCATTGTCAAGTGGCTGAATGAATTTGGGAGCACTGAGAGTACCTGATACTGTAACATCCACAGGTGACACCACATACATATGATCACGATCAGTCTTATACCACAGCCTTGTCACAGAAAGGAAGTATGAAAATAGAATGTCGTTATGTGTATAAACTCTAATACACCATACCCATGAATTGTAGATTGACATGCCTGTTTACCTTACAGGAACCACACCAATTTGTGATGACATTGGAAGACACATCTTGAACTACGGTCGGCGTATTCCTCTAGCAGAGTGGGATGCTCGAATCGATGTAAGTTCACTCCATGAATAAGATTCTTGCACAAAAAGCAGGAAAATTATAGAGCTCTGTGCCTTCACGGCATTATAAATACCTTTTCAGATCAGATAAAGGGTTTCGTCTCTCCAGGATAAGAGTTTTAACTTTATATCTCTCCTTTCAGGCTGTGACCCCCAAGGTGGTGCGTGACGTCTGCTCTAAATATATCTACGATAAGTGTCCTGCTGTGGCTGCTGTTGGTGAGTTCTGCTGTACTGTCAGTCCTTTTTCGGTGAGGACAGGGCTCATGCTGTAATGATTTTTTCTAATCTTTCCCTCCTTTTCTCCACTAGGCCCCATTGAGCAGCTACCTGACTACAACAGAATGCGCAGTGCCATGTACTGGCTCAGGTTTTAAGATGGTTAGTTGTGTTGCTTCATGTGTCCCACGTTTGCTCCTCTTCTTCCACAACCTTACTTCGCCCTTCCTCCCCTCATGTCTGGAACAGCGAACAACTGCAAATTGTCCACATGTTGGCATGACAGCATAGACAGTCGTCCATCTTTTCTCTCTGCTTCCCTCTTTTGTCCCATCCACTCATTACAAGTAGCCATCAGAGGGGCAGCCAGTCTGTCTTTAAATTACACTCTGGTTAAATATTGATTGTACTGCAAAGGTACTCCTCACTTTGTACTGATTAATAGAGGGGAGGGAGGGTGAACTTGAATACTGAATTATCTGTGGACACAATACAGTCAGTACTGAATATCACCAGATGGAGCAAGAGTATATTTATAATTTCTGTAACATTTGTTTCTGTCCACTATTGTACATAACAGAAGCTCTCATTCCAACAAAATAAAAAAAAGTAAAATATTTTTCTTGTGTCCTATTCTTATTCATAGAAGAAGACTTCTGTATCAACATTATAGATGATTCCAGCACAAAAATGTTGGCATGTGACTCCAAACAGTACATGAGCAAAGGCAGCATACATCTTCAGTCAAACAATATGAGCTTTTATGACAGCCTATTGCTTTTTACTGTGATTCAGGTGTTCTATGTTGCAATGTATGCTCATTTCCATTGCACAGTGTTTCTAAAATAGGTTTGTAACATGTTAAACAACTGTAAGAGAAGTAAAAGTGCACCCCAGGGATAATTGCATGTCTTTGGAGGCTTAAATCACTGCTGATGAGATCACTATGCTGTCTTCACATTTAATTCTACAGTTTTGCTCAGAGTGAAATCCATACTTTTGTGTGTGTGTTTTTAAATCTAGCAGTTTTTGCTTTTCTTTAAAAAAAATGGGTACATTAATGAGCACAGCAGTTATCCATTTATCTTGCCTTCCAAAAGCAGACCTATCCTCTGTATTTCTGTGCTCAGACTTCTGAGGTTATTTTTGGTTAGTCTATGATCTGTGGCTTTATTTTTGTAATTGTGGCAGTGGGCGAAGCACAGAACTTTAATTTTGCCACAGTGAATAGTCTTCGGATTTTCAGTTATTCTCTGATGGTCTGTCCTTACTATGTACAGTTGCTGTGTTTAATTAAGAATTTCTTTAGAGCTAAGACTTAAGCAGGCACAAGAGTTTGTAATAATGAAATTAAAAGCTCTGATACAAATCAAGCTCATTGTCTCACAGCCTACGTCATTAGCCAGTTGAATGGGCAAGTAGGACCTGCTGTGACGTATGTTTATTTCGAATCGCATAGAAGAAATTGTCTGAGCTTTATGCGTTGCTCTGTGTCACGTTGTATAATGCTGCTGGTACAACTCAGTATATCTCTTGTTTTGTTGCTGTATGACTTTAGTATGACCTGTGGGTAATTGACACAGCTCGAAAGCCTGAGGCCTTCGAGGACCCAACAGTTGTAATCCGGCTGTACTCATAATACATCATTAGTCAGATGAGGATAAGTCCTCTGATGGGCCCGAATGGAGGTGACTCAGGAAACGAGGTAGGCTTTGTCTTTTTGAGTTACCTTCCTGGCCCTGTCAGCTCTTTCCTTGTTCTTCTCCACAGGGCTTTCTCTGCAGTTGCTGCTCTGTCCAACCTCTCTATACTCACATCTTTTCATCTGTGCTCTATAAAATGTAAGATGTGTTATCACATATTCCTTTGTCAACAATGCAAAGTGTCCAGCATTTAGATTTTTTTTTCTTGGACATAGGCTGCCTTAAAAGCATTTCAAGGAGTGCCTGTCATGCAAAGATTTTCTCATTCAGCCATACCTTTAATTTCAAACTGACACCTAATGAAAATTTTGTTACTTTTTCACTTCAGTGTTAACCAACAAAAAATGTATTTAATTTTTAAAAAATCCCTTCTCTTAATCTGTTTGATGGCATCAAATTTTGTTCCTGTAACTCCAAATTAATACATCCTATAGAAAAAAACACTTTTAGTACAAGATCATAGGGCATGATATTAACTAATTCTTGTTCAGAGGTGTGGATTAATCCTCTGTGGTGCCTCCTTGGGAAAATAAAAGGGAGCAACTGAAATTTTGAAGATGCCTATTCTTTATTTATAGTAATGCCATTTTGCTGTATCCAAGGTGAAACTGACCTGCAGGTTTTTTGGATGTTTCTGAGACAACAGGACTCCCAGTAGTTGCAGAAACATTGCAGTGACTGAAGGATATCAGCTGCAATCACTCCGTGTTGTATTTTGTCAGTGCCGCCAATGAAAACTCTAAGATTTAAATGGGCACAATAACTTATGTTTGGAACTCCATTTAGTTACCACTGTCTTTTTTTGAAGGGTCTGTGTAGATGATTAACACCACAAACTCAATAGCAAGATGAAAAGCATGATGAAAATCTACAGGAAATTTTAATATTCAGCAGTGACTTTTTTTCTTGCAGCTTGTCCATGCTGAACTTTTGAAATGAAGCAGAGGTGGGCTGTACTTTGGGGCAACTTTTCAATTCATTGCAAGCAAGCTGTTGTGATCACTATTGTGTTATTTTTAGAAAGAATAAGATAGCAATGAGTGCAAAGGAAATGAGATGAAATGAGGGGAGGGCGATGGGGTGTAGAGATGTAAAAGATAAACAGAGCAGGGATGGGGCAGTGTCACGGCAAGGATTAAAGTGGTTGAAGAAGAAGTAAAGGACGAGCAGCTGATTATCAACTCCAGTTGAACATCCGACTGTGTTCTGTGCACATTGCTCCTCCGGTGAAGAAGTAGAAGCTGTGAGACAGAAAAAAAAACAAAAAACAGGATCACCTGAGTGTAAAATTGCTGCTGGTTTTAGAACAGAGGAGGGAAAAGTGCCTTTTTTGCCAAGTTACCAACTTCTGGCATTGGTGACTGAGTAAGTATTGATTTTGACTGATCCACGACAAGGCATACACATTTATCTGTGCACCTGCTGTAGTCAGAGAATATTGCATTATATTATATTATAGAAAAAAAGTAATGGTTGATTGAAAGGAAAAGTGACTAAATAATCAGACCATTTCCAATTCTCTGCAGAAAACTGTTCAAAGAATTGAGTGCCTTATTATGTTTTATTTCTTAAGAAATAAAAAGCTGCTTTTATTTAAGCTCATTTTGTTGTTTTTCCATGCCGTCACTGACTGAAGTCTTGCACTGTCACAGTTGTGTAATATAGAGCTGATTCTTTGTCTGCAGACAGTCCTGACCATGAGAAGTGTGCGTGTGTGCTTTTGTCTGGCTCTGCTGCTTCCTTGGTGTGTTCAGAGCCAGAGGAGCAGTCCAGCTGTTGCAAAACTTGATGAAGACACAGAGAGGGACATGCTGGCCGTCGACATCTTAAACCGCAGTGGTGTGTTGAACTCATTGCTTCGGTCAGAGCATCACCTTGTGCTCAGGCGAGCCCCGCGCCCAGCCCCTCAGGTGCCAAAGAGAGCCCAGCAGGGGTCCCGCTTTGCCCTGTCCCTCGATGTTCCTACCAGTATCCTCAGCGTGCTCATAGACTTGGCCAAAAATCAGGACATGAGGACCAAGGCGGCAGCCAATGCAGAGCTGATGGCACGAATAGGCAAGAGGAAATGAAAGCCCCTTCTGAAGGCTTGATGGAGAAAATCTCACTTCACGAGGGAACTAAGACATTGTGGCACTGACACCTGGATAGAAACAATGTTTGTTCATGTGAAAGCAGTTGCTGCGGTCAGTATCTGTCCTTTAGAGCTTAGATCTGCTTTACTTTTATACTTGTATTAAATCATTTAACATTGTTCACAAACCAATCCGTAGACTGCCTAATAGTTACACCAATGTAAAAACAATCACAAACAGGACACTGCAAACAATATAAGATGAAGCTGGTCTTTTGTCTCAGATACCACTGGCTCAGAAACTGTAACTTGGAGAACTGTTTTATTGTATTTGCATGCCATTCAGTGAAAACATACAATTAAATCCAATATGATAATCAAATCTTTTTCAAGTCTTATTCATTTCTGCATCGATATCAGGCACGCTTGCCATAATTACAAGCATCAGCAGCCCATAAAACACAAATGAATGGGTCTCAGCCAAATGAGCCTGCGTCAGCCTCAGCAGACGCTGATGTGTGATAACAAGACAAAGACATGGGCAGGATATTGACCTCTGAGAAAAAGAAGAGACCCTTTCTAAAGATCTTTGTTCACTATTACTTGATGAATTTGGCAAACAAGTCACAGCTATTTTTAGTCTATGTTATCTGCTTAGATTAGGCTAACATCTATGGCATAATTCATCTGTGCTCCTACACCAAGCAAGAAATGTGAAGCAACAGAGTGAAATAAACTGCTCATCTGATTTACACTGGAGTTTTTTTTCTCTGTTTCACACTGGTCATGGCCTTGGTTTAATTTATATCTCACTTTAGAATTTTGCGCAAATGTAATATCTACCATATTTTTAAAATAAATCTCTGAAAACACAAATCGCTTCCATTACTATGATTAAAATACAATAAATATACAGTACTGTGCAAAAGTCTTTGGCTCTGCCTCATTTCTTTGTATAGTGATAGGTAAATAGGTGCAATGATTTACTAAGACATATGCAAAAATAAGTGGAAATGCTCTATATACATCAAAAACAGAGTTTGTACATTTCAAATGAGCTTAAAGGTCAATATTTAGTATAATCACCTTTATTCTTCAGCACAGCCTGAACTCATTTAGGCAAGATTTCTTGTCATTTCTTTTAAGTGATTTTCAGATGTTGACTGCCTTTTGTTCTATTCTCTGTCAAGATGATCCCACACTGCTTCAATAATGTTGAGATCCATTCATCACTCCATAAGACCTGTTGGCACTAACCCTCAGCTCATTTCTTGATCAATGTGGCATACCTCAGCCTGTTTCCCTTCTTTAAGAATAGCTTCTTCACAGCCACCCTTCACTGAGACCTCTTCTGATGAGACTTCGGTAAACAGTACTTTAGATGGATGAACTGAAGAGCCAGATGTATTTCTCAAGTCCTGTGTCAGGTCTTTGCTGGATTTTTTTTCCCTGTTTCTTAAGGATCAAATACTGTTTGTCTGCCGTGGATGTTTTTTTGTTTTTTTTTTTAAATCTCTGCCGCTTCTTTTATCCTTCCTTCTACCCTTCCTTTTTTTAAGGGCACACTCCACACCATGCTGAGATATACCAAGTTTTCAGCTAATATCTCTTTGGGAATCACGTTCTTGGTGCAAAAATAATATTTGATGCCCATCTATCTTCTATGTTATCTTTGGCATTTTTTTCATAGAGTCTACTAAAGAAATGGGAACAAATGATATGTTTTGTGTCAGACTGCCAACAAAATGGGTTCTTTGCTAAGTTGTGTCATGTGTGGACACAACACTGGTTCATCTCTTGTTTTAACTGCCCTTTTAATGCTTGAATGAATCACACGTCAGAATTAAATGTCTTAACGAACAAACATTATTCTGAAAATGGTCAGGTGCAAAGACTGGACTGAAAATGAGTGAAAAAGCCATCAATGTTCAATTAAAAACTTCAAAAGACCTTCAGAAAGTCTGGAGAACTCTTTCTCAATATCACTTTAAAAGATTACAAGAAGTCTGGTGACTTAGAAACAACATATAAACAAAGGAGAGGTGGCTCAAGACTTTTTCACAATATTATGAGAAAAAGATACCACTAATATCCTACTGGACAGCGTAAACTGTGTGGAATATATAGAAATGCTCTGGGAGTTATTTATACAAGAGTATTTGACTACTGCCATAGCTGGCATTAAAAAGCTTGGGGTTATTTACATTGCCATGAGAATATTGTTACAGTATTCGTCTTAGGTTAGCCTAAAAAGCATCTCTTGTATTAGTTACCACAGGCAGTAAACCACAAATAAAACAAGTGTTTCCGCTTTTATGCTGTAATTTTTCTGTGTATAAACTGAAGCTTTCTTTCCCAGGGTACAGCTCCCTAGTCTGACGTAACTGTCTGTTGAAGCATACTTAAAATGTGAACTTATGTAGTTCAAATAAATAAAAATCACATCATCATTATCATCATCACAAGGCAGTTATCACAATAAAAATGCAACTGGAGTGTACTGCGATTTATGTAATGAGTGTCCTCATCTACACCACAGTGTTTATTTGTCCCTTTCAGTTTGGGTTAAAGTTGCTTTACAGATCGGCCAGGACAAATGTGTTTTTGTCACAGCAGCTGCAAAGAGGACAGGAAATGCACATGGACTGAAGATGTTTTCAGTGGCAGAAACAAGCCATTTTCTGTACCTACAGTTCTGGGTGTCTGTACATTATATAAGTATTCCCATTTTGTGTTAAAATATACTTCTATCTCCATTGGTGAGTTCAGTCCTTTTTAGGGATGCTCAAGCAGCCCTGAATTTCATCTTAGTACCCCTAAAAATAACAGTAGTAATAGTAGCAAAAATAATGCATTTTATTATTATTTTTTGACTTCTTCTAACATTATGTTATTATAACACAATACAGTGTGCATTTGGAAATCCATTTGCATGATTTCACTGTAGTGATGACCTCACAGTAATATTTTACTTACACATTCTAAACATGGCTTTAATAGGATGGCTGCCTCTGCACTGAAGCAACAGACTACAAATCTAGTCTTCACTCAGGAGTAGCCTGCCTGATACCCTGTGTTGTTGCTGCACAATAAAAGGAGGGTTTGCATGATCTCAAAAACACTGATGTGAAAACAAATCTCTTACCAGTTTGCTTCTTGCACAGGTGTATGACATAGTGATGGGAATTTCGGCTCTTTTTAGAGAGCCAGCTCTTTTGGCTCAACTCACCAAGAAGAGCCGGCTCTTTCAGCTCCCAAACAGCTCTTCATGTTACCACTTATAGCTTTAATAATTCAGTCAAATTTTGCACTCTATTGACTCATAATATGCAGGTGTACACATGTATATCACTTAAACTATTTGACACATCATTTGTACTAAAAAATTAAATATTAAAACTTATGATATTAAATAGCTGAAGCCAATTGTTTGGATTGTGTTTAGCAACTTAACTATAAAACCACCCAATGAACACTACAACTTGCTTGTTGATCTACTCTGCTACACAAGGCAGATAGAAACATCCGTAAAAACATTTGACATTTTAAAAGAGGACTGCTTTGACATTTTAAGTTTTTATTCCAACACACACCCCCAACAAAAGAGTTGGGCTTTAATAAATAAATAGCAACAATAACTGACTCCAAACCTTACAGAGAAAAAGTACTGAAAAAAGGCACATTAAATATAGGACTCAAGTAAATGTGCTATGTTAATAAAATTAAATTACCCATTTACAGTAAAAATAATGATAAATAACATAAGAAAGTAATATATTGCAATGTGTAAAACAGCAGCATCCAACACTTTTAGGTGTCAGGTATATGACAGCTTAGATGTACAAATTCTACATTCTGCCTTCGTGTTATCAAGATTGTTAAAATGCGTCCAAATCTCACTTCTTTTCATAACTTTTTTTTAACAAGAAATCATGCAGTGTATTGTAGTCCTCACTTCCTTTTCTGCACTCCTGCCCTCTGCCCTGCTTGGTGATATGATCCTTGTCTACCCTCACATGACTGGTTTCACAGCATCTTCTTCTTCTTCTTCTTCTTCTTCTTCTTCTTTCGGCTGTTCCTGTTAGGGGTCGCCACAGCGGATCATCTGCCTCCATCTCACTCTATCCCTTGCATCCTCTTCCCTCACACCAACCCTCTGCATGTCCTCCTTCACTACATCCATCAATCTTCTCTGTGGTCTTCCTCTTCTCCTCCTGCCTGGCAGCTCCATCCTCAGCATCCTTTGTCCAATATATCCACTTTCCCTCCTCTGAACATGTCCAAACCATCTCAGCCTTGCCTCTCTGACTTTGTCTCCAAACTTCTCAACATGAGC
>VUQH01008073.1:10415-29286 GCA_015106775.1 Etroplus canarensis
AGTTTGACTAGATTATGACCTCACTTCTGAGCTCAGACTCTGGCCTGAATTTGCTTTCACTGCCCAGTGCAAAGTGATATGAGTTAGAATTTGCAAAGTGTTTATAAAAAGACAAATAAAGTTACTGAAATCTATCTTAAAGTCCTTACACATCAATTTCTTAAACCACCTAAACTCCCTTTTAAACTAGTGCTTTGTTCATATAACCAGATTTTGAAAGTTCTTCTAAACCAGAGACTGACCATGAAATAGACCTGTATATTTTTTAAATACCCTTTTTTGACAGTTCAATTATTTGACACTCACCATTCAAGCAAAACATGTGGAGAAAAAGCTGCATGACATTATAGTACAGTTATGCTTCATAACCACTAGCTCATTGACATTCCCAAACCAAATTTTAGTGTTAAAAAAAGAGAAATTGTCAGGATCAATGAAAAAAAGTTGGAGGAAACATCTAAAAAAGATACCGGTCCATTGTTTGGCACCCATGTGTGACTGCCTTCATCTATTAAAACGATATAAATCAGTCATTCAGGGTTTGGTTACCAACTTCTTTTACTATGGGTTGAACATTGGTCCAAAATTGGCTCAACAGTCAGGTATGCAGTGAGAAACAAGACATGTGACATTGACATATGACTAGGTGTTGACAGTGAGTGGCAGGTAGACTACCTGTTTCACAGTTCACTTGGAGATTCATTAAGCATTTTGGACAGGATCCTTTGGAAAGGACTCTCTTTGCTGTAACCTGATCTCCTGCCTGAGGGATACTGTAATGTTTTTACACGAATTGCCCCAAACTATAGGTGAAGCCTCTGTTACAGGCTAGAGGAGGGAGGGAATAGTGAAAAGGAGGAGAGGAAAAGGAAGGATAGGTTTGTGTAGGGCAAGCTTGACATTCTTCCTCTTTATCCTCTCTAATGACAAATGGCTTATCCTGCAATTTACTTTCTATTCAAACAGGTTCTCAACTTTTTTTATGTCTACCCTTCATCCCCATGTTGTGACAGGCATCTAAATTGATTAAGCGGTGCCCCAGAATCTGACACTACAGCGTGTTGCCTTCTATTTGTTGATTACTATTGATTTTCTTTGATACTTCATTTAAAAATCAATAGTCAGAGCAGAAGAAAAATAGGCACAGTTTACACATACTTTAACATACTATTGTGCAACAGAGAAGGCCACAGTTTTGGCAGTAGCTGTGATGGCAGCAGCCAATTACTAGGAAAGCTCTTAACAGGTGAAAGAGAGAGGCCCCAGATCGATTCTAAGCTTTCTTCTCCAATCACAGAAAGTGGCCATAAATTAAAGCGCATCTGTTTTGTTCCGAAGACAGCCATGAAGCATGGTGGCAACTTTTCATTTTTTTTTATTTCTTAGTATCCTTTGGTCTTTATAAACCCCCCTACTGAAAAAGCAGTTCTATCCTCCATCATTACATGACAAACTGAAAGGACAAGTGTCACATAACAGGCAAACAGTGTGCCTACAGCTTGATATATCAGTGAAATTTGACCTGTCTTACCACATCTGAATTTACAATGGGAACATAAAGTAATTTACAATAAGTTATGTTATTCCAGTCCTCAGATCAGCCACTCTAGCTGTATTACTTCAGAGGCACAAAGTATGAGGTTTTTGTGTGTTTTCCATAAAGCACTTGTCTATTACTCATTGCTAAAATTCATGGATATGTTCAACAGTTATTTTCTTTATTACTGGTAACAGAAATAGTAGTGGCTGTCATCACATGAGACATTTCAGTTTGAGGGCAATAAAGATGAAAGGAACTGACAGATGGCATTCAACAAAACTGAAATGCATACAGTTTTTGGATGCGGTTTAAGGCTCACTTTACTTCTGCAGTAACACACACACACACGCACATGCACGCACATACATTAATGGCTTCTGTCAAGGGGTTGCAAAGTTGACTTCTGCTAAATAATGAATGTAAATTATTTAGTTTTCCCTTTAAAATAAAGTAGATGAGCATCTATCTAATGTAAATGTAAATGGAGGAACCTAACATGCAGGTGACTTTTGGATCCAGTATGGGCAAAAGAAAAAAGCCTGGACCAAAGGGTGCTTACAAGTACATTTTTTGGTTTAATGTAGAAACCTTTAAAGCAACAAATGTATCAGTTATGCATGTTGCTGGAACTTATGCTCTTCAGGTTCCTGAGGGCAGCTTTAAAGTTAGTTTATAATTGCCTATAGGTTCATTACTTTAAGAAGCGTCTCTTGGATTACACAATCATCCAGTGGTAATATACCAGCTACTTAATATTTGCAGCTTTTTACTGCAGACAATGACTCAAAAAATTCTAATCAAAACAGTTGACTGATCTCTGTTGGTCCTGTAAAGTCTGCTTGGCTTTGTATTAGTAATTCACGCTTTACCTCTTTCTCCCCATCTCTGGCATTCAGTATTTGTCATTTGTCCTCAGTTGCACAAATCCCTTTCTCTCACCTATTCTTCTCTTTCCACCCTTGTGACACCCCTTTCCCAAACTCAAGCAAGCAGAACAGAGCAGGCAGGTCCTCTCTAGCAGACCAGAACACTCTGTTCTCAGAGTTCTCACCTTTCACCCTGGGTGAACGTGAGGCGGCATCACTCAGACCCCCAAGCCCCACGGAGACCAGAACACAACACTGACACGAAGAGCTGTGCTATGTGGAGAGTCAGTGGTATGGTGAATGACACAAGCATGTAGAAAGAAACCAAGTAGAACAGAAAAGGGGACCAACATCACAGAAGAGACCAATAGGTGACAAAGAGACATCAAAAGCTGTTTTTTACTGCACAGTTGTCATGTTAAAGTTCCATGTGTCTCAGTTTGATTGTAATGTACAGCGATTGAATGGTGTGACAGTATGACAGGATGTTTTATTTAGGTTGTGTGTATGGACATAGTGAGTGTGTGTGTTTGTGTAGGCGCGCGTGTGTGTGTGTGTGTGTGTGTGTGTGTGTGTGTGTGTGTGTGTGTGTGTATTATGCTGCTGGTCTGCATTTATGCTCTATAACAATAAAATAATTTCAGAAATACTTTGTCATGAAGTCAGTTTATGGTAGTTTTGCCATGGTTGATAGATTGTGAGTGATCAGCTCAAAGGGATGCTGGATTCATGTTAAACCGACATGAGAGTTTAGCTGATAGCAGTGACTTATTGGACTCTGAAAAACTATACTAGAGTTTCATAAAACACACATTATACCCCATTATCAAAACCCCATAATAATTCTGTAGAATCTGTGTACATGATTGCCTGCTGGCCTGTGTACTGGTGTGAGTGTGCAAGCGTGTGCCAGCAGTAACGACCTTGTCCCTGCCCCCTCCAGCAGGAGTGCCAGATGCTCAGTAATCTGTGTGAAAGGCGATCCACCACTTAATGGGATTGTTTCTGTTACACCTTAAAGAAGAGTCGGACAGCAGACCAAAGCTGAGCAGTCATCCTCCATAACTGCTGTCCTGGGACCTCAGGTGGACACAGTGGGTGAAGAGACACCAGCAGCATGTTGGGGAGGAAGGAGGGGCGCTTCACACCTCTGACTCATAAAACAGAAGTGAGCTTCTCTCCCTGCTGAGTGTATTGTTTTAAAACAGATGGCTGACATATTGACAAGAAAGAGAGAGATGATATGGTTGAAAGTGTGAAAACCCTTGAGCATATGGAGGCCTGATTATCTCAGTTAAATATGTTTTGAGGCTATGTCAAACAGGTGTTTTCTTTGAGCTAAAAAAACTTGTTTAGCCAAGGTAATCAATAGGTAAAGTCCTCAAAATAAAAGGCAGCAACAATACACTGACCTAATTAACACCCCAAAAATGTTCATATTTTATTTATAATAGTTGAAATAGCAGTTTGGCAAAAGAGGCAACAGACAGCAAGGGTAAAAAAAAATTACTTTATTTATTTCTCCATTTTAATCAAGTGATTTGCTTGTAATAATGAAGCAATTAGCTTGGTAATTTGTAATATTAGAGTTCAACAACCTGATCTGATCTGAACTGTGACACCCAACAAGTCCTGACAGTGAGTTGTATAGCAGGCACTGTTTGAGTTTTCGCGTATAGCTCTGTGTTCAGGTTGCTCAGACAGGAACCTTGGAACCTCTTTTAGGTCCTTAGAAAGTATTAAGTATAGGAGGAAAAAAATACCTTAACTCTAATTGTTAAAATTTAAGGCTTTTCCATAGCATTTAATTATGATGCCCAAAATCTTTAACAAGCATCTATATGTGATGAGCTGGTGGTGAGAGACCATATACTTGATGCCCCAACCTGGCACCACATGGCACAAATGCAGGACATCTTATTAATCTTGGGGAGGCAATGGCTCATAGTGCCAGAGGACTCGCTTGGGAGCTGGAGGGTTGGTGAGGGCCACCGGCTCAAGACTTCACCCTGGATATGTGTGGAAATGGATCAGAGGCCAGAGAGATCCTGGCTCCCCCCCCACGAGCATTGCCGAGGTGCCCTTGAGCAAGGTACCAACCCCCCCACATTGATCGTTGGCACCTGCAAAATGGCAGCCTTATTCACTGACCTCCCTCACTGCATGCTGCATGGGGTGTGTGTGTGTATTTGATCTGTAGGAGTGTCTGTGATTTGATTTGAATTTCCCCATCTAGGGGATGAATAAAGTTGTTTGTAATAATTTGAGGATGCCAATGGCTTTGACAAAAGCCAATTTTTGACACCTTAGGAATAAGAATGGAATAATTTTAAGCTAATAGGCCGATGTATTATAATTTTTGATTGATTGTGTTGCAATTGAACAAAAAAGATAGAGCCTTAGCCTATGGCTTAGGTTCAGATCTCAAAGTTGCCACTATTAGGTAGGTTGAGTCTATTTAGGCCCAAAAACAATTCTTCTGTTCCAAGGTAAAATATTTGCATTTTCATCTGCTTGGGGTGCCATGGACATGCTGTGCATTGCAATACTTTAAAATTTAACATGAAAAAGTAAAGAGAGGATGTTTGAAAGCTGTAAATTCTTTTTATATGGAGGTCAAAAAATGCAGAAACCAGAGACAGTACCAGTTCTTGCCCTACATTGCAGAATAAATAAGGGACCAATTAGATACATTTATTATGGTATTTTGTAATCAGTGAAATGTTACTGAAATGTTTGCACAGTTTGAAACCAGTAAGTGGGGTCAGTAGGGCCCAACTAGCAAGCACTTACCCTGGGGTTGCCCTGTAGATTATTTCAGTCTAGTCATTATCTACAAGAATTATTATTATGTTGCTTAATATACATATCCTGTATGTCTACAATATTTCTTAGGTAATCAGTATATGAAAATATACACAGAACTTTATTCAGATCCATCTTTAAATAATTTTTGTGACCAACAACACATAGTCTGGGACAGAGAAGTGAAAAGAACAGAAACAAACACATTAAAAGGCCAGATACAGAAGAGAAAGCTAGAATGCGGTGTCTATATAGCTTTTTGTGAGTAACATGAGAACTGGCTTCCTTTTTCCACCTATGGCAGCAGTAAAACTGTTCCTGTTATAACGCCCAGTGTGTCAAAATGATATGTTTAACCATCTCCTTCCTATTATGCTGGACAATAGTTGCTCAGGATGGATTTCCTCCCAGTGTGAAATGACAGATTCTCCTTCTTTTTGCCGAGTGCCCACTCGGCTCACCGCTCCCCTTCAAAAGACAGCAACTATGTGTCACCTGTGTAGAATGCAAAGACACGTTAGATAGAATTTCACAGCAGACCTCATTCATGCTTATGATTGCTTTGTTTGGTGGAGAGATTTCAATGTCCGTAGGGGATGAGTAGGTGGGACCTCTGCTTTATAAATGAGCCGTTGCTTTGTCAACACAGGAGTGGGGTTATCTCAAGCAGGAGCTGAAAGACTGATGGACTGAGATGATTATCATTGAGACCACAGTATGGTGATTGGGCCATAGAGATACAGTATGTATGGAAGGATTTATTACTATCACTTTTCCAAAAGCTCAAATATGGACTGGAAAAATTCAAATAAGATCTCCCACCACTGGTTAATATAATAGCAGCTCAACAGAAAATTAATTTGAAACTATTTTGATAAATCAATTAAATCTAAATTTGATAAACAAAATGCAAATTTTTACTGGTTCAGGCTGCCTGCTGTCAGGATTAGCAAACTGAATAATTTGTATTTTTTGACTGTGGGAAACTGATATGTTGGTTAATTATTTCACGGTAATGACACACAACATTACTGACTTATTATAGAGTGGGCAACAGGTCAAGTGGATAAATCTGCTTCTGAATGAAAAGGCCTGTCTTTTGCATTATATTTGTTAATGAAATTGTGAAAAAATATGATCATATTTGTGTTCAGAGGTTACTTTTTGTTTGGTTTTAGTGTCTTTTTGTCTTCAGCTACTAGTTCCATCATTGTTGTCACTGAGGAATTTAACACATTCACTTCTACTCTCCTTCATTATATTTATTTTATATTTTACATAGGCAGAAAGAATCAATATTATCTATGTTGCTGTGGGTAGAAGTATAAAAATGCATCTTGAGTGTACTATTTATAAAACTGAAAAAACTGAAACTGTATACCTTTAATAAAAAGGTCCATTGAAGACATGAAAGGAAAAAGAGAAAGGAAATGAAATGCAATAAAGCACCTAAGAAGTACACAAACCAGTAACATTGTAGTCCATGGCAGGTGCCTTAACTCCAAGTTCCATATACTGAGAATTTTGATTCATAGACTAAATGTTTAATTGTTTCCCTAAATTTGAAAGTTAGTTTGAATTTTGAATAAAAAAAGTATCAGCATTGCAACAGCACTCCTGTCTTCCCCATATAATCTACCACTATGACATATTTATGATATTTCTAATACAAAACAAATAACAGGAAAATAAAATGAACACCCATCAGAAGACTGCAGGTGCTTCAGAGTTGTTTTTTAAATATTTGAAACCATATTTAAACTTTTTCTTTACTCTGAAAGATATAGACAGACACACGCACAGTTGAATGAGTGAAAACCTAAGGGTCACAAGGGAGGGGTTTGGGGCTGCAGATCAGGGGTCCTGTTCTTTTCCAGCCTTTTCAATTAAGCCCCAACACACTGGTAACAATTTATGAACATGACCTTCCAACTTTCCAGCTCCCACACTCCGCTCTGGGAACCAACCTCTCCAACCCCCTCAACAACATCAAACCAACCCCCAGCACACCTCTGACCCTCTGACCCACTTCATATAGCCCATGTTGACAGGACAAACCTACTGCTGCGTGCAAAAGCATGTGTATTATGTATGTATTCATACAGGCACAAAATCATACACTCTTACACCAATATCAGGTCCCCCATGTTCACTTTGGGGGGTCAGTGCTTATTCTTTAGCACAGGCTCAAAGGTGAGTAATAAAAAAATCCAATACAGTAAATGCACAGGGTCACCAGCATATCAATATATAATATAGAAAGGGGACAGATGACAACCCATAAGCCGATGGAAAGCAATTGAATTCTCTGTTTCTCCCTATCTTCCTATCTCTGAATGCATCAATCTGTAGCTGTTGATAATTGAATTAAGAAGGAGACGTGATTAACAAGTTCTTCAAAAAAGCTGGAATTGCCTGCAATCTGACGCTTGAAGACCTTGATGGGCTTCATTGGGCGTAGAAACTATTTGTGACATCTCCACAGTTCAGCCAGCTGTCTTCATTTTAATTAAAAATCTTTCACGGGTGTAAGAGTTATGGAAGGTACAGCACGGGCTCCTGGCAGCAGCCTGAGTGAAATACCACATAACAAATTGTGTGTGCGAATATAGTAAGCAACAGTTACATCAATTGGATGAGACGGAAGATGCGATTTTCCAAAAAGGGGCCATACCCAAGGCAGCCAATGCCCACTGATGCTAGACAACTTTATTGAAACTATGAAACTTTATATGATATTATGGGACCTGCAATCATTAACCTGAACTCATTGCATTACCAATAACTGTACTGCAGAGCTGTTTGACTTTGGCAGGACTATAATGGATGTGTGTTTCATATCTTGACTTTTATTTAACCTGAAACATGAAGTCAAACATTTAATAGAAGTGTTACATCAAACAAAAAATAAGTTTGGCTGCTGGCACTAAAAGGTTGTGAATTTTTATTATAATGAATTAAATGTATGTTTCTGATGTCAGTCTTTCCATGCCTTTCACTTGTATTTCTTCTTTCATGCACTTTCAGGAGGCAAAATTGAATATTATCAATAAAGAGCATACTTAAGTTTCATTAACTCTGGAAATCTATTTCCTTTTTATTCATATGAAACGGTTGTTAACATTAGCAGTATGTGTACATATTGCGGTGTACTGAGGTTTATCTCTTAACTGTGGATACAAGTTATTGATGCTGACCTACAAACATCAAGTTCATTTTAGAAAGTTTTTCTTTCATCAGATGTAGAACAACAGAAGCAGATTGACAAAAAAGAAGATAAATTTACTCTTTTGTGCTCATAAATGAGTTCACCATTCTAGTTAATATATTTCAAACAGACACCAGATTTTATGAACAACTACCGTAGGAGTAATTATGACAATAATGAATACAATTAACACTGTTAGCATAGCAGACATCATACACATGAAATTGTTCTTCAGAAAACAAATTAGTTCTGATCTCATTGCTTATTATGTCATGTCTCTGGGAGCCAATGAGTATAAAAAAGACGATATGCTATAGCTACAATATATATCGACTGTGGCAGTAATCCGAGACACCTGTATTTAATGACTATGTATGTGGGGGCCACATTTGCAAATCATCTTAAATACCAATGAATGAGACATAACTCACTGACCTTATGAGTCTTCTAACAATTTCACTTTAAAATGTGTCTGTTCTGCATGAGAATATAAAAAGGAAGGTCAGCTTTTATAGTTGGTTATTACCAGCTTTTTATTATGCAAAACAAATTTCACTCTCCGCAACTCCATACTCTGTCATCTTTATTCAAGTTCACTCTCTGAAGACCTCCATCAACTCCCCACTGCTCCTTAATAGACTGAGGTCCTCTCAGTGACACCATAACTCACACATGCATCTCTACTAAGGCTATTGTTCTCTTTCCTTCATCACTATAGCAGGACTTTTCACCTTCTGCTGCAGGGATAAGGAGTCAAATATCTGTCATGGATAAGTTTATGTTTTTAATGACAGCTCTTAAGAATTAACGCAGTATCAGTCCAGTTTTCAGTGTAAGAGCACTCTCTCAGTAATGCCTTCACAAAACAAACAGATATCAGGGAGATGCACTAAAGATCAAACAGGCCTCTGTCATAACAGGGTCCAGTGTGGTGCATGTCATTAATATGACCCTTGCAGGGCAGTGGAAGAGGAAGTAATGAATTAGAGTGGAGCTGGGAAGGCATTAGAGATTAGGTAGTAGAGAGGGCTCAAGTGAGGAGCAACAGCAGGGTCAAGGGTTAGACATATACCAAGATGTGTCAAACAATTGCAGCATGTGTTTTAGGTAGTGATATTATTATTGTGGTATAAAAAACACAGTGACTGGACTCTTTAACTGCAAAACAAGAAAAATGTCAAGTTATGAATAATTTTCTGAGCTCAGTCTCAAGGAAATAAACTCGACTATTATGTTGGTCCACAGTGTGAAAAAAAATGCAATATTTGTACAGAAATGGCTGTAACTTTCGAGATGCTTATGCTTCTCTCTGAGTACTGCAAAAAGAAGATTAACGTTAGGAGAGGGTCTCATAAAATGCAACCCATGATCTTTACCTAACCTGACCAAGTGGTTTTAGTGTCAAAACATAGTGAAAGGAAAAGAGATAAAGCTAAACAGCAACTGAAAGTAAAAGTAAGTGTAAAAATAACATGAAACAAAGTCTAAAATTATATTTAAAACATACCACACAGCACTGAAAACAAAACTAAGGAGCATGTTAAAAAAACAAAGCCAATCAATAAAACAACGTAACTGAAGCAAACCTCAGTTTCCTGAGGGAAAGTATTGTGCCTTATACTGCTTACATTTCAGCGTCATAATGTGAATTTTGACAATGTGTCTATAAAAGAAGAAAAAATGGAAGGTCATGTGTTGTGTGCTTATCATCCCCCCCCGAAAAAAAAGAAAAAAAAAACCATTTGGCTATGAAACTCTCTGGCTGGCATCTCACATGTTTAAAGCCTTTATAGTTTATGATGCATTGTCTCCAGGTTGGATGAAAAAAAAGAAGAAAATCATATGTCATCTACTTCTCATAAGCATGTAGTTAATATAACATCTTGCCAAATTCAGTGTTAACTTAGTTAGTAATAAAGTGACTCATCAAAAAGTAATTTAAATTACAGCATCTAGGGAGAAATTGCCATTGTCAGCCATTGTTCTTCATAGCTGTGTATTTGAATTACATTTTCTTAAGTGATTTAGCCATATATTCTACATGGAGTCAGCTAACATTTAATACAGCTGCAATGGTAATGGTCCACAGTTTTTCTCATATGCACATCCAACTCTTACTCAACCTGTAAAACTAAATTAATGCAGGATTCATCGCTTTGTAGATCTGATCCTTCCCCTTCTGAATGTAAAGAAGCACTCTGAGAAACCTGGTGAGGTATAAATTGTTCAGTACTCCATGAGAAAATACCTCATTCTGTCTCCCTGCCTGCCTGCCCTCATAGGTGCGATAAGTAAGGCATCCCAATAAATCTGGCGGTCATCAAAGAAGTTCTACTTCCAGGCATCGTAACCACAGGCTCTGATCTGAGAGACAGAGGGGTCAGTCAGAGAGCCTGACTCACACAGAGATCGTCAATAACAAACTCTCCTCAACTGTCCAGCTTCTAGTACCAGGTTCCTCTGACACATCATTTTGTTATTCTTATGGTGAAACATTACACACAGTACAGCCAGACATACTGACGATGTCATGAATGACGACAAGCCCCAGATGTGGGAATCTGAGTCATCTTCAAAGCTCAGTAGAGCTTGTTGTGGTATCTTTTTTTTGCAGAAATGATGATGAGTGATGCTATGTTTTCACTTGATATATATCCATATTTGACAGTTGCTTATTTTCTTTTAGAAAACACACATCACACACCTCTTACAAACCTTTTTTTAACCGAACTGGTCATTAAGAGTAAATTCTTATTTACAATGGTAGCCTGACAGAAATGCAAGGTACACATGGCAAAAGTGTATTATACAGTTTCACTTTTTCATGCATTTGATAAATCTGCAGCAGGTACAGTTTCATCATAGGTGTATAAAAATTAGGTAATGCACTGGAAATGGCCTGTTTCTTTCATGACAGGGGCTTACATATTGGCAATGCAGCCAGTGTATCTTTACTGGGATCAGCTGGCTGAAAGGCTATCAGCCCTTTCTGTAAATAATTAGGCTGAAGTACGTACACACACACACACACAAACATACACACACACACACACACACACACACACACACACACATACCCACACACACAAATATCAATGCTTGCATCTTTAGATAAGGCAACTCATTTTTTCTCTTGGCTTCTGTTATACCTCCATATTTTGTAACATCATTATGTCATGCTTATATGGTTATATCATATGAAAAAAGCAGTTAATGATATTCAGGGTAATTATTTCTGGACTTTTTAAAAATGAAATTTCATTTTGAAAAACACTGCAAAATGCATTGTTAATTTTTCATCATTTAACATGCATGTATGTAGAAAGCAAAATAATCTAAGATGCATGCAGAAAATATAATCTGGACACAAAAAATAAGCAAAAATGAATAAGAGAAGCCAAGTAAGGTAGCCAACCTACCAATAAAAAAAATATGAAAAATAGATGATTAGAGCAATACAGATCTAACATAAGGGCCTCTAATATCAGCAACTGGGGCCAGTGCCTATAAAATCTTTAAAATTAATCTTCTTTCTCTTTAGTGATCTAAAATGACAGGATGATCTAAAGACAACAGAAACCAAAAAGAAGAGATTTTTCACGCACGCACACACACACACACACACACACACACACACACACACACACATGCACAAATGATAATTTTGCATTTTGCTGGCGTAAATAATAACAAATAGATAATACACTTTGTAATGATTCATTTTAATGTCAATATTAGGATTTTTAATCAGTCCATCATCCTTTTCATCATAATTTACTGGTAAAACTTGTGGGCTGCATCATCATGCGAGAAACATGAATCGTATAGGTTCTCCCTGAACCCTGGCCGTGAAACCATGGCTAATGTCAATTAAACAGAGTGGCTTAGTGACTGTGACCTAAAGATGATGGCTGGTGTCAGCTGCTGGCCAAGGTCATGCCACAGTGTTAACAAGATTTGATTCTCTGTGCTCTCTGTTGCACTTTTCCTTGCTTCTTTCATTTTATCCTTTCTGCTTGTACCATCTCTAGTAATAATATTTCATTGTCAGGTTTTGTTGCTCATGTTTTTTTTTACTATACACACACTCTCTCTCATCTGTCCAGTTGATGTCTCTCTTTGTCTCCCCTCTTGCTCTTCTGTCTGCACGATCATTTTAATCAACAAGATGCCGGGTGACATTCATCGTCTCACCCATTTCATTTTGTCCATTTGCAGATAAACGTTCAGCCTGTTTTGATTTGTGGCTTGCTGTTTTATAAGCATAAACATAAAAGATCATTTATCACCCTGGTCACTTCATGTTCAATCTATGTAGTTAAATACTCATTTAAATATGTTCTCAGCAATAACAAGAGTGCAGGGACCAATCTCTAAGTCAGTAAGCATTCTGAGAGAAATGTAATAGTAACATCTCATATTCATGTTAGATTACAGATTACATATTGGTTTACATTACATAAGCTCCCTAAGAAATGTGCTTTAATACCTGGTTTAACATTTAATGTGCCACAATTTCATGGAGACATGTTACTATCACAAGTGTAAATTTTAACAAAATGACATTACTTTTTTCGTGGACAGACACAGACCCATAAGACAGGTTCACATAAATCTAGTCATTAATTTTAATTAAAGTCCTTAAATTTCACTTATTAAACCACTATTTTTCAAGTCTAAATTTCCAAATTATAACTTTAAAAAAACATCCACACTGCTGAGATTCTCTTCTTACTTCCATTGTATATTTTTTGTACATTTAACTGCACTGGCATACTTTGAGAGACAAAAGAATAACAAACAAAAAACATTCAGATATGTGCTTTATAAGGATTTTTATAGTTTTCTAAAACAGCCAGATGTTTTTAGCAAATGTTTTATAATGGAATGGATTTTTAAAAATAATTTTCAAACATGGAAAATGTCTGAACTTTTAACTGTTCGGCATACTATACAATCATAAGGTATTGGACTATGTAACATAATGTTTTAGATGTTTTTTACAGCTTTGGTATATTTGCAGTTTATGTTTTACACTTTTATGGCCATTTCTGTTTAAAATGGGTTTCAGAGGAGCAAAATGTTTAATTCTTCGAGTGGGTGAATCAGTAGTGGTGTCACCCACTGCAACTTCTAGTTGTTTTACTTTTTCAAATTTTTGGGGCCTTCATGCCTGGTTACTCCCACAACTTTTACTCCTCAAACATAATTTACACATGAAAATGTACACAAATGTGTCCTCTTACGCACTGTGTAACTTTAAAAGAACAGTGACTCACAAAAATAAACTACAAGTCTCAAATTGACAGGATGGTCCTTCAATTATCCTGTTCTTACCAATGTTAAATTTCCCATTCTTTTGAAACAAAACTACAAATGGAGTTACTAAACTATGAATTTTCTTTTCATTTTTCCATACCCTGCTTTCAGGGAATTTTTTTTTGGAAATACACAGCAACGTTTTTATTGATTTGTTCTGCTGTCAGCAGGACTCTGAGTTGTCCCTCTCTATATTTCTATAATGACTGATTTAACCATTCATTAATTAATTAGCTGAATAGAATATAATAGCTGTATCCTCTGGGCAATATATAATGCCTACTTTGTGTTAAATTTTGCTGTTATTATGTTAAAAACAGAGTCAAAAACAGAGTCAGTAGTTATGTTGTTATGGAAAAGGATTTCAGGGTCAAGAGATATGGGATGTAATGACACACAGAGGTGGTTACACATACACACACATTGGAAATGAACTTTATAAAACCTCTGTACTCTGTAACACCAGCAGAAGCTTTCTGCAGAAAGCTACCTCAAGGGTTTCATTTTGTAATATAGAGACATTTTATAGAAACACCTGTCCTGACTCTTTTTTTCCACCATAGTACAAAGAATGGTTTTGGACTCTATGAATAATTTCCCCTCTCATAACAATTGCGAGTGGGGTGAATTTCCATATAAATCATCCAGCTAGATAATTGGGTTAGAGACGTGACCTCATTGATAGACAGGTGTCCCAATGATCTGAAAAAGGCATCTGGAGCCTCATCAACTACCTCCAAGTCATTAAACTGGATGTCTTCAGTGTTTGTGTGCTGCTGGAGCTATTTTTTTTTGGCATGATAGATAGATAGATAGATAGATAGATAGATAGATTGATTGATTGATTGATAGATAGATAGATAGAGCAGCTCACACATACATGTACATCCAAAAAGCTAAAATACAGCCAATTATTCAGATACTGCAAATAATGTTACATACAGCAAATTAAAATAAATTAATAGTTATCAACACCACACAGCATAATAATTACAGAAAAGCCCAAGCCTGAATGCAAAATTTCTAAAGAGTCAAGAAGCCTAATGGCAATGGGAACAAAGGATCTTCAGAATCTCTCAGTCCTGCACCACAGTAAAATGAGCTGCTCACTGTGAGTGCTCCTCTGTCTTGCCAAGAAAGTGTGGAGGGGGTGGCAGACATTGTTCATTATAGCCTGCAGTTTTTTCTGTGTTCGTTCACAGCTTCCAGTGAGTTGAGGTCCCTGCCCACCAATACACTGGTCTTTTTAACCAGCATCTCCCATTTTTCAAACTGCCACCATCAACAGATTGTAGAATAGAATAGGGCACCCTCCATCACAGACTTAAAGAACATCAGCAGTATAACACTGCAGACCTTAAACAATCTGAGCCTCCTGAGGAAGAGGACGAGGCTCTGCCCTTTCCTGCACTTAGCATCTGTGTTCAGAGATCAGCCCAGTTTGTTGTCCAAGAGCACACCCAAGTATTCATAAGTCTCCACAACCTCTACAGCCTCCACTCATATGCAGACTGGCTAACATGGTGGTTTTGATCTCCCTCCCGCCCTTACTCTTGGTGCTGTTCAGAAGGAGGCAGTTCTTTCTACTGCAGTTGCTGAAGGCCTCCACCAGGCCCCTGTGCTCCCGCTCCTGTCCATTCCACACACATGCCACAACAGTGGTATCATCTCAGTACTTTTGAATGTGGCAGGAATCCGAGTTGTTTTCAAGTCATGAGTGTTAATTGATTACATAACTAATAATATGGCTTGCTGGGCGGTATAGACCATCCAAGAAGTTTTTGCTTCATGTTTGGTGAGTGAAATTCTACTTAGCACCAATTAATTGATATGTGTGTCACTGTGTTGCACAGTGCAGTTTTTGAATACAGCTTGTTAACCAAGCTTGTTATTAGCACCCCACCCTTTAATCACTATAAGGTAACTTCTGCCTTAAAAAAACAACAACATGGCAGCAGCCTAATTTTGAAGCTTCAAAATGCAGAGTCTGAAACCAGCAGGTGATATCACAGAGGCTATGTGCATCTTTTATACAGTCTTTGGTTAAAAGGAGAACACAGGAACTCTGAAAATTGCTAGTTTTTAAAGATAAAACATATATAATCATAAAAACAGTTTACCATGTTTTAAAATAAAAGCTCTGGATGGTAACAGAAGCTTTTATGTGAGTTAAACAAGCTCAAACGAAGAATATCAGTTATAATATGAGACTTTTTCTAAGTAGTGTTGTGAGTGTTTCAGCAGATATTACCTACAGTTACGGACTCATCATCAGAAAATCAATTCATTTTTACCAGACGTACAAACGACCACAGTTTCATCTCTGGTAAGTAATGCTTAGCTCATCACTCAGGCTCAGTAAAAAGGATTACTCTGCTCAATAAAGACATTTTTATTAAAAGAAGAAAATCCCAATAAAATATTGTTTCAGCAAACAGGCCAGAATACACATCTAGAACCTCTTAAACACAGGTGCACACAACACAAAAAACACACACACTGTTCACACAGTCACATACTGTGTGGGACACAGAATTATACACACACACACACACTCACTGATCACTTCATCAGCTACACCTGTTCAACTGCTGTTTAACACAAATATCTAATCAGCCAATCACATGCCAGCAGCTTGATGCATTGACGCATGAAGACATTGTCAAGACGACTTGCTGAAGTTCAAACTGAGCATCAGAACAGGAGTGAAATATGATTCAAATGACTTGGAATATGTCATGGTTGCTGGTGCCAGATGTCTGAGTATTTCAGAAACTTGCTAATCTACTGGGATTTCCCCACACAACCATCTCTAGGGTTTATGGAGAATGATCTGAAAAAGAGAAAATATTGAGTGGGCAGCATTTTTCTGGGTGAAAATACATTGTTCATGCCAGAGATTACAGGATAAGGGCTTGGCTGCTTTAAGCTGATAGGAAGGCATCAGTAACTCAGCTGGGCTACAGCAGCAGAATATCACACCAGGTGCCTTTCCTGTCAGCTAAGAACAGGAAACTGAGGCTATAATTCACAGGGGCTTACCATAATTAGACAATAGCAGACTGGAAAACTGTTCTCTGGTCTGAGGAGTCTCAATTTATGCCACAACATTCAGATGGTACGGTCAGAATTTGGCATAAACAATATGAAAACACCGATTCATCCTACCTCGCATAAGCAGCTGAGGCTAATGGTGGTGGTGTGATGGTTGATGATGTGTGATCATGTTAGTATGGACCGAATTCTCTGAGTATTATTTCCAGCAGCTTGGTGAATCCATGCCTTGAAGAATTAAGGCAGCTCTGAAGATGAAAGGGCCTCCAACCTGCTACTGGCAAGGTGTATCTAATAACATGACCAGTGCATATACTTTGCATTAAAGACACAAACCACAAAACAGAGGGTCAGATAAAATGGAAACCTATATGGTCATGCACAAACAAACACACCAGATATCAAAGCTCAAAACCCACATGCACAAACATACAGTTTTTTGTTTTTTTTTTGGTCAGAAGCTGCATTAGTGTTATCTTTAACATCATCATCAGCAGCAGCAGCAGCAGCAGCAGCAGCAACAGCAGCATTAGAGGCCTTGCCAGGCTATACAGGTCTCAATCAGATGATGTGATTATCCACTCCACTGGTCACTGTCTCCTGGCTGGTCGGAACACATTAGCAACTAGGATGTTTCTAGCTGCCAGAGCCACTACACTGTGTGTTTGTGTATATAAATGGGTGAACTGGTTAGCTGAAATATATTACCAACACATAAATTTCTGCCTAGAAGGGACAAGACTCCATAATGCTTCATTTCATCTGTAAGAAGAGAGATATGTTACACAAAGGAGAGAGAGAGACAGTGGAGAGTATTTCCATGCGTGTACGCATGCCTATTTGTGTTTATGTGTGTATGTGTTGTGAAAAACAGTTTTTTTTGTGTGTACATCGGGAAAAAGGGCAAGATTTACTTTCTCGGTTAAGAGATTCACTTGCATACATCTCTATTAAAGTTGGGCATGTTGTAATGGGTTATGATTTCATGTCTTTACTACAAACGCAGATATCTCTGTTCATCTTTAATGCATACAGCACCTTTTCTGAGAATGCCCCCCTGTGGACAAAGCAACCAGACAAATATTCTCTCAGTCAGTGAGGCAAAGAGATGAGACAATGATCAGTCAGAAGTAAGGACTGAGACCTATCAGAGCTCCCTGGTGGCCCACCAGAGGTTTGCTTCTAGACACAGCAGCACTTTAGCACACCTGCATGCTTCACTGAAGCTACAACAAGTGTGAATATCTCAGCCCAAGTTGTGTAAACGTGCACACCCCACTGGAAGCAAGAAGGTTGCCATGGTCTAAAATAATCAAGATGAAACAATTTTTGTACCAAATTCACAGTGTAAGAATGCTATGAAGCAGTAAGAAAATGAGAGCTCTTAAATTGTGTTTCCAGAATATATATTAAAATCCATCATCCGTTTGAGTGAAACTGTTAAATAAACTCCACCAGTAATTCGCCCCTCCCACCATGGGAGGGTTGCGTTAGGAAGGGCATTCATGCCAAACTACTGATTCGGATTCATCTGTTGTAGTGTCCCCTTGGACAAAATACAAGAGTGCACCTGAAAGTGCTTATTTTAAGTTTTTTATTTGTATGTTTCATAGGTTGTCTATTGTCACCTTTGTCTTGTATTTGTTTGACAGATTTTGGTAATATACAACATCACAACTTACGAACGACTCATATTTTAAGACATATATGATATCTAGTTTGCTGTTATATAATATCCTCCAAAATATAGCCAAAGAATCTTCTTTGCAATATTTTGTGCTTCTAAGATACTGTATGAATTAGGCAGTAATAAATCACTAAATGCAGGAATGACATACTACAAGTGAAATGTCATCACCATGTCTTCAGTCTTGTTTCATAAATAATATTTCATTTTATCATTTGGAAAACCTCAAACCAGCCACAGGGGCCCACAAGCCAGTGTAGTCCTAGTGCCGGTCCCAAGCCCGGGTAAATGGTGAGGGTTGCGTCAGGAAGGGCATCCGGCGTAAAAACTGTGCCAAATCAAATATGCCGATTCATAACACGACTTCCATACCGGATCGGTCACGGCCCGGG
>VUQH01008078.1:2458-18443 GCA_015106775.1 Etroplus canarensis
TGGAGAGCTCCATCAGCGATCGGCTACTTCACCCCAAGTGTGTGAAGGAGCGTAATCGCAGGTCTTTTCTTCCTGCTGCAGTTAGACTCCACAATCAGCACTGCTCCCAGTAGACCACACAAACCAAGCACCTGTACATACCACACTGCAATAATGAATATTGAATATTCACATGCAGTATAAGCATTACACTGCATATTTTTATTCATGTGTATATATGTTTTTCCACTCTCCATGCGTCCACAGTGTAAATATGTCTGTAGAGTAGTGAGTTCTTGTTTTTCCTGCCTTTATTTGTATATAATATACTGTGCATATAGAGTGTATATATATATATTGTGTATATACAGCATATAGTAGATATTTTCATACTTGACTATATGCTGCTGCAACCCATGCAAATTTCCCCACTGTGGGACAATAAGGGATTATCTTATCTTATCTTATCTTATCTTATCTAACTGTACAAGCCACTGATTGAGAGTCCTGTGAAAATGACTCTGGTAAAAACAACACTGTCTGTTTCTGTTTTTTTGGAACACAGTAACAACTCTGGAGCTAGATGCTTACGCTTTAGGAGGAACTCACTGAAATAATTGGAAATTCAAAATTTTAACACAAGTGCTACTGGAGGATATTTCAAGGCTTTTTACATTTTATGAATTTCTTCAAAATGTTTCATTTTTATGTTGCAAATTATGTTCAGTCACTTGGCCATATAAGTTGCTATATGGTTAGGGTTAGGGGTTTAGGTGTCATGCTGTCTCTATGGGATGTCAAAACTTGTGTGAAACATGAAATGGCACACAGTATTTCTGACAAAGTTACCATAGCCTGAACATTACAAGGTTTGCAATGACAGTTGTACTACCTCCTAAGTTGGCCCCATGAGTGCATGTGCAATTGTCCAGTGTACTGAGGACATGACCACAGTGTCCTCAGTCGTGAATACAGCATAAAGTGGTTTTAAGAAGTAACAGGGTAGGGCATGGAGACAGGGTGGAGGCTGAAGTTACTAAATATGGATTCTTGACGGATAAAAGGTGAAGAGCATCAGATGTCTTCCATGTTGTGATGCCTCTGATGCCTCCCGCAGGTCTCATCATGATCGGTGTGATTGTTGCATCCAGAAAAGTCGGCATCAACCCTGACAACGTGGCCACACCCATCGCTGCTAGCCTAGGAGATCTGATCACCCTGTCCCTGCTGGCAGGCATCTCAACAGGACTCTACAAGGAGCTAGGTAACACGAGTTACAGAACTGACGAATGTACAGTGGATACAATAAGTCTGCACACCCCTGTTAAAATTCCAGGTTTTAATGATGTATATAAACAATTTAAAAAATTACAATAAACTGGTTGTGTAAGTGTGCACACCCTAAAACTAATATGTTGTTGAAGTTTTTGGGTAGGAGTCTATCAGCGTGGCACATCTTGACTTGGCAATATTTGCCCACTCTTCCTTCCGAAAGTGCTACAAATCTGTCAGGTTATGAGGGCGTCTCTTGTGCACAGCCCCCTTTCAGGTCCCACTGCAGATTTTCAATCGGATTTAGGTCTGAACTCGTGCTGGGCCATTTCAGAACTTTCATTTTCTTCTGGTAAAGCCATTCTTTTGTTCATTTGGATGGATGCTTGGGGTCACTGTGGTGCTGAACGATGAAGTTCCTCTTCAGGTTCAGCTTTCCAGCAGACGTCTGAAGGTTTTGGGCCAAAACTGACTGGTATTTGGAGCTGTTCATAAATCCATCCACCTTGACTAAAGCCCCAGATCGAGCTGAAGAAAAAAAACCCAAAGCATGATGCTCCCACAACCATGCTTTACCATAGGTATGGCGTTCTGCTAGTGATGCGCAGTGTTGTTTTTGCACCAAACATACATTTTAGAACTGTGGCCAAAAAGTTCAACATTGGTTTCATCAGACCATAACACATTTTCCTGCATGCTTTTGGGAGACCTAATGTATTTTTTTTACTAAATTTAACCAGGCCTGGATGTTTGTCTTTCTAAGAAAACACTTCCGTCTTGAGACCCTACACCATATGTACTACACAAATAGTACTCACCGGAACTTCCTGCAGCTCCTTCAGTGATGCTGCAGGCCTTTTGGCAGCCTCCCTGACCAGTTTTCATTTCTTCTTGTCATCAGTTTTTACTAACATCACTGTGGTTCCATATTTTCTCCACTTCTTGATGACTGTCTTCTCTGTGTGTATATGTGGGAATTTTTTTTCCTCTTCTCCTGACTGATACCAATAAGATCTTTGATGCTTTGTCAGCTCTCTGTGAACCATGGCTTTTGCTGTAGGATGGAACTGAGTAACTGTCAGGAAAATCCTACCTATTACCTGTCTGCCTAGCACAGCTGAACTTTACTTGGGGTTAATCAGAGTCACTTTCATTGATGGCAGGTGTGTACCCAAAAAGAAGCAAAAGGTGCTTCAACAAAGTATTAGTTTCAGAGTGTGAACACTTATGCCACCAGCTTATTTAACAGATTTTTTTTCTTTTTCAACTGAATTGTACGGGTTATAGGTGACATCAAAGGTAGAAAAAGTTTTGAAATGATTAACGGTAGAAATCCTGGTATTTTACCGGGTGCGTTTGCTTTCTGTAGCCACTGTATTTATGGATCTTTCAGCTGTTTTGCCAATATTGATATTACTATTTTAATTCACTCGGTCATCACATACTACACAGTATAAACAGTACATATCAAGTCCACAATCTATGTATGAAGTCAGGTCTGAACAGGCTTATACATGCCTGGCCTGCATTCTTTCTCATTAAAGCTTCCCTTTTATATTTATCGCAAACAATGCAAATACATCTTTTTTTTAATATCATGTGTAGGTTTTTTTCACTTGAAAATCAGTGTGCAGTCCATTTTTTTACCTGCCCATTGTTGCATTATAGATCTCCAAAAGATACTTGCCATCTCACTTTTGCACATGTGCATCAGTCTTGTGATAAGTAACTAAAGGCGACTCCCAAATTTGCAGACAGAATCATTGTAACAATATTTGTGCTGCAACAATGAGGTGATAGTTGCAAGAGCAGTCAAACAGTTTCCAAACCCTTCTTCACCTTTGAAGTTACTGAAGGGAGCAGCATGTGTTATGGATGAAAGCTGCCCACACCTTCCCGAGAAGCTCCACAGCTGTTTGGCTGTATTTCCAGCTCTGTGGTTGCACCTTCACCGGCGGCACGCCCGGCTCCACCGAGCTACCTGCTGCTCCATCGCTTCTACACCACAAGACAGACTGACAAACACGCAGAGTGCGGAGTAATCTTGTAACTCCTCCGCCTGTCTGAGAGTCTACAAACTTTACAGCCTTACTCAGGGCTGTTATATTGAGCTTATTTGAGATATTTTGGCTCAGACACTCACAAACACGGCTGGTGTCTACGTGTTATAAGTGGTGTGTGTGTACTTGTGGTGTTCTGTAGTATCCTGTAGTGTTAGGCAACACTTCCTTCTACGGGATAGCCCATGGATTTAATGGCAATGCAAATCTTATCCTGTTTATTCAGCAGCTTAATGCGCTCATATTTCATTAAATTAAATGTCAAACTGAGTACAGAGCTTCTTTGTCTTAGCCTCTGCGTTAACATCCACCCTCTAATGGCAGCGTTCGGTTAACGCCAACCCCTTGGTATGGAATCTGCACCCGTTTGGAGCAGCCAGATGGAAAACATTTAAAGTGAAAAACTGAAATGCCAAAATGTGCAAGGTTTTATTCATTTATCGTGTTGCTAAACTAAAACCCACCCCTAACCCTAGATTGGTCACTGGTGACGTGGTTAAGAGGTTAAAGTCAACATCCAGTGTGAGTAAGAATTATCATGTTCTAGAGGTGGGAATCACCAGAGACCCCACGATGCGATAATACCGCCGCAATACTGAACTCATGATACGATGTTACAGCGATTTTTAACATTTTGCAATATGCTACGTATTGCAGTAAAACACACTGTGATATATTGTGATTTACCTTTTTTCCAGCTGCAAATTATGTCCCCAGAGGTAAACTTTTTCAGTATCTTTTTTATCTAATAAGACAGAATGACAGCACTGTAACTGAAACCTGACAGTGGGCATTACAGTCTTGCAAACTTGTGATATTACATGTATTCTGAACAGTGCAGCTTGTACAACTAAAGTTCTGCAGCCCCTTCAGCAACTGAAGAATCTGAAAATATACCTAGATTATGTAGATCAGGGGTCTCAAACTCCCAGACGTAGGGGGGCGTGGTCCGAAGAGGCCCGCTGGCTCTGATGTAGATGGACTGAAATAACAATTGGTTTTGTTATTCTGGTACTAAAACATTCAATTTGCATTTGCAGTTTTTTATTATAAGATATTGATATTTGGCATGCCTGCATCGATACAATATTGCTACACAGAATATCGCGATACGATACTGTATCACTTTTTTACCCACCATTATCATGTTCCTTTGCCTTTATATTGCTTCTCAAGAAAGCTTCAGCTGTTTTTTTTTCTACGTGTTTCACATAATAAAATCCAAAATAAAAATGTATAACTTCAAAATATGAAGAGACACAAGAATATTTATCACTTAGCATGTTTCGGGAACGGGACGTTTCTTGTTGCTGCTCATTATTCTTAGGTGGTAATAAAATAAATATACAGTAAATACGCTGTCACGCTCTTTAAGCTTTTCAAATGCCTGTATATTCCATCCACAGTTTTCCTACCAAAACATCATCTTTTACCATGTGCTTGGTGTGAAAATCCACATTTTACCTTTTTTTTTCTCTTGCCATTCAGAGTACAATGATTATGCCAACCCGCTGGTGTGTGCAGTGTTTGTGGCGATGTGCCCCCTATGGGTGCTGATAGCCAGGAAGATACCATCCACCAGAGAAGTCCTTTATTCCGGCTGGGAGCCAGTCATCATTGCCATGGCCATCAGCAGGTAGAGCTTGTTGTCTGTATTTAAACTTTATTGATGTGCAGTTCTCATCCACCTTTGATTTTCTTGGTTACCATTGCTATTCTCTCTGATAATGCCACAAACATGGCAACAAAGTGACTCTAGGCTTTACACTAACCCTGACTCTAATCTACAGAACAGGAGAAAACCCCAGGCTTCATTTTGAAAATAGAGGTGTCTCCCTCTGCTGGCCATTAGAAAGAATGAAGGCTTAAGGCACTTTGTTTCACTTTTCAAGCTCAGAGGCTTCATCCTTCTTCGACCTGTGGTCTATGAGCAAAACAAATGAAGATAAATATTTAAAAATTAATAAAGATAGGCGAGGGTGGAAATGTACATAAGTTAAAACAGATATTTAAATGAAATAAAACAAGCAGTGCACTTGATTTGCCTTTACAGGCTCTATGATGTCTTCCATGGGGTAACAGTTGATATTTATGGTATAAAATATGTAATGCGTCCTCATTAGTCCCCCCACTTTCCCTGTGTTTTCATGTAATAAATAGCAGTGGTTTCACTTTCTTTTACTCCTGTCTGCCTTTCAGCGTCGGTGGTCTGATCCTCGACAAGACCGTCACCAACCCAAACTTTGCTGGCATGGCCGTTTTCACTCCGGTCATCAACGGTGAGGAATAAAGAGTGCCAAACTTTAGGTTTTTGTTATAACTTTGGCAAAAATTGATGGCATTAGAAATAGAGAATGCAATCCAGAATGAAAGGATATGTAAAAGGTGGAGCCAATTTGTAAAACAAGAAACGTAGAGAAATCTGTTCTGGCATTAAAATGTGTGTTTAGAGCTGTTCTTGTGCTCACCCATCTGCTTTATGTAACAGTCAGTGTGGTGTGTCAAATGTGCAGCAAAGTCTGCCACACACATGTGCATATTGATTATACTGACAGATAGAGGTAGCATACTGCTCTTATATGGTTAAAACCAGCTCCATAATATAAGTGTTTAAGATTTGAGAAATGAAAAGCAAAAACCAGCATGTATTTATTCATCTACCAGTATCTGTGTTTTTATCATTACTGAGTTTGTTTTGTCATGTTTCCCTGTTTTCCATGCCCCAGGTGTGGGAGGTAACCTGGTCGCAGTTCAGGCCAGTCGGATCTCCACCTATCTCCACATGAACGGCATACCCATGGGGGATCCCAACCCAACCCCGAGGAAGTGTCCAACGCCCTGCACCTCCTTCTTTGGCTCCAGTAAGTCAGTGGAATAAATGTGTGGCATAAATGTTCCACTGTGAATTCTTTATCTCATAGAAACAGATGTTTCCATGCATGGATAGATTAATTAACTTCGACACAGTGATAAAACAATTACATCGAGACAGAAAAACACATAAAGGCAAAGCCACAATAAAGAGTAAACAACTACAAAGATACAAAGTAACAACAAAGAGACAGAATACAGAAAAACGAGGTGAAGGAAAGACAGAAAACAAATAGCACAGACAAATGTGCTACCTTTAGCTCCTCCCTTCTGTTCTCCCCAAGGGACCACCACAGCAGATTAACCCACGTCATTAATTTGGCAGAGGTTTTACACCGGCTGCCCTTCCTGACGCAACCCTCCATGATGAGAGGGGCTTATGTCCCCACCTAGAGTCAAACCAGGGACCTTTCACTTTTAAGGTGAATGTGTAAACCACTGCACTGCAGGGAGACAAGTGCTACACAGAGACAAAATAACTATAAAAAGAAAAAATGACCACAAAGAAACAGAAAACATCCACAAAGAGACAGAATGCAAGAACAAAGAGGCAACAGAAAGACAGAAACCAAACGGCACAGACAAAACAAAGACAGAGACAAAATAACTACGAAGAAACAGAAAACAAAGACAAAAAGGCAGATAATTTTTGTAAAAATTTGGTAGAGGTTTTACACTGGATGCCCTTCCTGACACAGCCTTCCATGGTGAAAGGAGTGTGTGTCCCCACCTGGACTTGAACCAAGGACTTTTTGCTTGTAGGGTGAGCAAGTAAAATACTACACTGTGGGGACAAAAAATAACCACAAAAAGACAGAATACAAAGACAGAGAGCCAAAACAAAAACAAAGAAACAAAATGGCACAGACACAGCAAAGACAGAGACAACCGCAAAGTAGTACACAAACACAAAATAACTATAAAGAGATGGAAACAAAGACAAAGAGAAACAACAGCCACAAGGACATACAAAGCAACTATTAAAAGTCAAAATAACTTTAAAAAGCAAACCTGCCACAAAGAGACAAAACTAGTACACAAAAACAACAAAGACAATTGCAAAGAAAACTTCCATTAAGACATGAAAGTAATATAAAATAATTTTAAAATACTTAAATGGCACGGACTTGTTGACTAGGAATGGGGGTGTCATTTCCATATCTCTTCTCAGGGGACCACTGTCTCAGTGTTGGCCAATGTTTTCCACGATGCTACCTTCTCATAAGTAACCACTGCCTGTCTCTTGTTATTCCAGCCGTCAACTCTCGTTCAGCCCGTGTACTCTTCCTCCTCGTCGCCCCGGGACACCTCGTCTTCCTCTACACGATCAACTCCCTCAGGGGAGGACACACCACCCTGACGCCCATCTTCATCACCTTCTACCTGGTTGCTGCACTTTTGCAGGTATAAACGCATTTGTACATTATCATAAAGGTGTGGCTGAAGAAAAGAACATCTCAAAAATAATAAAATAAAATCAGTTTGCACTGCCACACTTGCAGCTTCATTAGATAGATTTATTATATAGTATTTGTTAGTATAAATATGTGGTGAACAGTAAGCTTGATTCTTGATACATGCAGTCATGACTGTAGAGAAGAAAGGTTTTTTGTGATTAGTTTTATCACATCAGTCACATTGAACATTTTGAATATTATTTATATAGTCATGTGGAAAAGAAAGTTTTCACAGGTCTCTGTGCAGTCATGTAAAACCTAAGTACACTGCGTACTTAGTGTGTAGAACCACCCTTAGCAAGAATAACATTAATTATTTTCTGTATGACTATCAGTCTTTTGCACTGTTGTGGAGGAACCTTGGCCCACTCTTTACAGAGTGCATTGAGGTTTGCAGGTATTCGTTTAAGCACAGCTATCTTTAGTGAGCCTGAGGTCTGGACTTTGACTGGGTCATTGCAACACCACGATTCTTTTCTTTTTCAGCCATTCTGTTGTAGATTTTGCTGCTGTGCTTTGTTCAGATGCAGCTTTGCAAACCTAAGCCGTGCTACCATGTTCTTTTTAGAGAGAAGAGGCTTTCTCCTGCCAACCTTTCCTAACAAGCCTGTTTCTAATTGTACCATCGTGAACTTTAACATTTAACATTGTGACTGAGCCCTGTAGCATCTGAGATGTAGCTGCTCGGTTTTTGCAATTTCTTTGAACATTGTACAATCTGAAGCGCACTCCTTGGAAGATTGTGGCATTGTATTAACACACACCCAAACAATTCTGACCAGCAAACTGTTAAAACTGCTTTTACAGAGGTGATCATACTCGCTGATGACCAGTTAATGAAGTGCATTTGCTTCACGACATCTGGCTACTACTTACCCTCTTAATTCATATGAAAGCAGTAAGGGTAGACTTAGTTTTTGACAAGACTGCATAGAGTCCTGTGAAAAATTTCTTTTTCATGTGATTCTATCTAAGATTCTGTCTAAATTGAATAGGCTCGTTTAACTTGGGTCTTTGCCATATACAGGTAATAAGTGCTGTAAACACATTTTGATTTTAGAGCTTTAAGACAGCACTATTTAACTTGCTGAGCAGCAGTAACAGTGGTGAAAAGTTTATGGGGTAAAAATTTGAATATAGTAAAACAACTGATTAATTTATCTTTTTATAAAGGATGTTAGAAAAAAAATTTAAAAACTTGCGAAATTCAGAAATATTGTGATTGGTTGTTCCAGGCTTCCTGCAAAAATTGAGTTCTTCCTTCCCACCGCCGCCAAGTGCTTGCTCATAGAGGATTGTCAACTTGTTGGGGTTTTTTCTCTAACTTTTTAGGGTCTTTGCCTTACAGTATAAAACACCTGTAGCTGACTTTTGTTGTGAATTGATGCTATATAAGAAAACTGAATTGAATTGTGAATTGCAAAAATGGCCTAACCTTGCCAGTAAACAAATGGTCCCATGCTAAAGCTATAACTGATTTCTGCTTTGTCCAGGTCATGATCCTTCTCTACCTGGCAGACTGGATGGTGCACTGGATGTGGGGCCGGGGCATGGACCCCGACAACTTCTCCATCCCCTACCTGACTGCCCTTGGTGACCTGCTGGGGACCGGCTTCCTAGCCCTCTGCTTCCACATGCGCTGGTTCATCGGGGACAGAGACACTAACGTGGGCAACTGAACGCATCCACAGACACATGCACAAAAAGAAGAAACAAATAAAACCTTACACATACTGTACGCTTGCACGCACGAGCAGTGACGAACATCACCTGCATTGCCTGAACACTGAAAGTGGACATCTACATCTAAAAGGGCTAAACTCCTGTCAGGCTCTGACTGACAGTACACGTCGTGAACGCAGCATTTCATCTACAGGATATCAGGACACTGTTGCACAAGAGCAGCAGCCCAGAAATCCACTTCAGAATGAATGGAATGTCTCCACCTCAACCATGCAACAAAACCCCGCCTATGATGGACCGACCCCAGCAGAGTCTGCTACTCCGCCTTCATTTTATGTAATAAATGAGTCTTACCGCTTTCATGGTCATACTATCGACAATGATTGTTATTGTTGGTTAAAAAAGTGCATTTGATACAACTGATATCTCTTCTTTGTGCACGGCCAGTCCTCATTATTTTCAATGGGGATGTTAGCCCTACTGTTTTTAAAGATCAACACTTGAAATCTTGATGAACAAAAGACAGCAAAAAAAACAAATATCCAAACAAGCCTAGAATGCTTAATCACCAAGTGCTATGTCATATATACACAATGATTATCTCTCATACCTGATTTAGTAGAATGCGTAGGTTTTTTGCTTTGGCCTTGTGATAGTTGGAAACTAGTTTAGGGGTTTTTACTACAGGAAACTGGACCACAAACAAAGTGAAATCCCTTTTTTGGCATTGTTTCCATAGGCGGACGGCTTCATTTGAGTCAGAGCAGGAAGATAAAGTTGAAAGGCTTTAAATTCCCACAGTTGTTCACTCTCTTAGAATAAGGACTACCAGACCTGAGGGCAGTCCGGCACTTCTGACATCCACTACAAGAACAGATTTACCTTATTCTTAACAGAATGAATTGAGTTTCACACAGTTAGTTTCTGTTAATGAGGATTTTTTTCAGTCCTCGGTCCTCCTCAAGTGTCCACAGAGGTTACACTACTTCCATTGTTGGCCAACTCCTCTAGAAACTGTGCTTCTGAAATATCCTCACTCGGAGAAAAAGCAGGCAGTATGTGGATAATGGTTGTGTGACTGTTAATAGGGAGTGCGTCAGTACACCTGACACAAAAAAACACAGCGCGCTCTTAGCTGGAATTCAGCTTGTGGATGCCAAGGGGTCAGCAAGGTCTTATTTTGCCCCGGGCTGTTCCAGGTGAGAACAGCACCAGTCCCCCTGTCTGTAACCGTCTGCCAGCTCTCTACTGGAGCGGGCGAGTTGTTGTTGTGTTTCCCAAGCCAGGCTTTCAGTAAGTGACAAGAGGCTCAACATGCTGCAATGCACTGGAACAAGCCTGCAGAGCTTATAAAACTGAGTGCCACTGTGCTCACACATGGTACAGAGTGTGTGTTAAGCAGCCTTAGCTAGGACGCCAGGATGTGCTCACTCGGGTTCGGTCTGACAGTAGATGAAAGGTACTGGAGCAGATGTTTTGTGTGGATATTTGGTTTTACTTACTAAGCGTTTAGACCCTGTTGGAGTTCTGAATTCTTCTGGTAAGGGACAGCCCAATGAATTTGTCAGGTCAAATGAGGTTGTGGGAAAGTTTCGAAGTATTTTAGCAGTGGTACTGGCCTTTAAATTCAGATTCTCCAAGCTGCCTGAGAGCCCCGTCGCACTGGCGCTGATAAAGTCCCACGAGACACACCTAGCAGCTAAATGTACCAATCAGCTGATGTGTTTTTTGGTGGGGGAGTGGGGTAAAATGTAGATCAAACCCTTGAGAGCTGAACAGTCATTACTTAGTTTATTAGCGATACTGTTCACTTGAAGTTATGTCTAGTATACTGATAGGGGTGACAGTAGCACAGTGGTTAGCACCGTTGCCTCAGAGAGTAGTAGGTCTGAAATCGGGTATGGCCAAAGTGGAGTTGTGCTCCTTGTGCTTGTGTAGGTTTTCTCTAGTAGCGGCGTTTTTTCCCGCCATTGAAAAGTGTGGTGTGTTCATGCTATCTTAATCTAAAGAGTTTAAGTTCCTGGTTAAAAAGGCGTATAAAAGAGACATTACTTTCAAAGTGAACTTACTGTCCTGTTGTTAAGAGTTCACAAGCTAAGCTGTCAGTTAACAAGTCTTATTAGTTTAGTTAAGAAGAAAGGAAGTTAAGATTTTTAGCTAATCTGGCCAAAGGACCAGTGAGCTAATGCTATGGCGAGGTGTCTGTCCGTCTGGTCACAATTCTTAAAAATTGCTACTCGTCCTAGATTACTGGTCAGATTTTAATCAAGCTTGCACACAATGATCGTCTAATGGGTCTTCACCCAAACTAATCTCAAGGTCATTTTTAGCGTTTTAAGGGCGCCTTTTCATTTTCCCAAGAATCGCTACTCCTAAAAGTATTGGTCTGGATTATAATGTTCATAAAATGAGTGTCTGCATGTGCCCCTCTACCATCTATTTCTAAATGCCATCCGTAGGTTTATTTATGGCATAATTATGTCTTAAGGTAGGTTACGGCTGGTCAAGAACTAGAGCTATGGTGTAAATGTAGCTTCAGGTCCTGGCAGGCAATAAAAGTGTCACTACCCGATCTGTATACAAAAACCGGATTTGTTCTTAATATGTGCGAAAAGGTGTTTTCACAATCAAACCTGTGCCTCCTGGGCACCTCCTAGGTGAGGTGTTTTGACCATGTCCCGGGGTAGACCCAGGACACGCTGGAGAGATTATATCAATCGGCTGGCTTGGGAACACTTTGGTGTCTCCCAGGAAGAGCTGGAGGAGGTGGCTGGGGAGAGAGTGGTCTGGGCTTCTTTACTTAGGCTGCTGCTCCCTGTGACCCGAACCTGGATAAGTGACAGAAAATGGATGGATGGACGGTGATGCATTCACATATATTTAAGCATTTTATGGCCACAGTTACTCCTGTGTCACTGTAGTATAGGGTTTTACCCTGCCTTACAAGTGAATGGTCCCTGGTTCGATTCCAGGTCGAGACACAAGCCCCTCTCACCATGGAGGGTTGCATCAGGAAGGGCATCTGGCGTAACACTTTCAGATTGCCGATGCGGATTGGTCCGCTGTGGTGACCCCTTTGAGGAGATTACAGGGAGCAGCCAAAAGTACGTATACATGTGGCCGTGGTTACTCCTGAACTCAAACACTATCATTTGTCTTGGATATGACTGTTTGTGAGCCTCCTTGATTTCTCAGTGGATTTTCATTCTCGTTAGTACTGACATTTCAGTTCACACATCACAATAACCTGTAAACTGTGACGGAACTTGAGCCGGATGAGCTGCTACGTCGTTGACATTCTGGTTTAGACCCTTTAAAGCCTTTATGTGACAGAAAAAGTGACAGGAAATAATGGAAAGAGACCGTGGGAATGACATGCAGCAAGTGGTCCAGTTGGCTATGGATATTTGGGTTCATACTAACCTCTCAGCTATTGGGGCACCCAAGCTCAGAGAACTTTTACCCCCTTTCCAGTATCTATGTTGAAAACTGAGAACAAAATACAGGGAAAAAACACAGAGCAGGGAGCTGTTCTATCAAACGACACAGATTAGCCACACACAGAGATTTTAACACAGCCCCCGTCTTAACACAACTAAAAGAATAACTGATAATGATATCACCAAGAACCTGAACTTTTCACCAGAAATGACTGAATGACCACCACCACACGCACACAATCAGTCTGTTAGCAGATCAGCCGACTTCATCCTGAGGAGGAGGAGGAGAATGAAAGAGAAAGTTGCGAGACTGTACCCACGTCAGTCCAGGAGAAACCTGCATGTGATGCTTTGACTTCACTGTTTCCAAAGGGGGCCAGCAGAATGCATGTGCAGGGAACATGGTGTGACCGTGCAAAACTTGATTATTTTATCTGTTCAAAATCTGTGGTCTTATGATTACTTTTTTTTTAAATGTGTCAGTTCTGTTAAAATTGTGATTTTGTTTTGTTTTTCTTTCCTCCTTTTTAACTCTTCATGATTATTGTTCTGTGTCCATGAGTTTTATCAAGCAAAACAACCACTGTAAACGCTGTCCCTCCGCGCTGGTCCAACGCAACAGAGTACTGTAATCTGCAAAACAACCACCAGAGGGAACCGCAGACATTCTCTTGACTGGACGTCTTCTCTGCGGGTCCTCTGGATTCAAACCTGCGCCCAGTGTGACTGTTGTCATTTCGCCTGCTTCTCCACAGCGTTGTAAAAGTTGCACACCTCCATCTGTCCGCTCTCAGTTTGTACCCTCCACTCTCTTACTGACCAGGTGCCAGCGCTCTGCCTCAATGGAAAGTTGTGAATACTTCTAAAAAGAGGGCGCGTAATGCTTTGTCTATTTATTTTTAGAAGTACACAAAGCAAATTGTACATACTATATTTATTCTATATATAAGGTTGTTTATTTTGTCATTTCTTTTTGGCACCGTTTCACTGTCGCCGTGTCTTTTCCCTTGTCTTTGTTGTCCTCGCAGAAGGCCAGCAGAGCTTTTTGGCACTCACTGTGACTGAATTGCTGCGAGGTTAATGACTAGCACAGTGCCTAATACCCTTCTTCACACACATATGCACGCATGCCCTCTCTCACGCGCGGGAAAGCATGCTTATGAGACATAGAACCGCCTTAACCTGTCAGAGCCGAGCTCTACTCAGAGTAACCAATCAGGAGCAAGGTTCGCCACAGAGTAGCGTCTGTTTATTTAGCTCTGATTAATAAAATGTGTACAATATGTTGATTCTGTGTAACGTAATAATGACTTTACGTGATGCTGCAGCGGAGATCCGTTTTTGGTCAGTTTTGGGAGCTGGCAGACCCCCTCAGCAAGCTGCTTCACAGGGCAGAACGCCGAAAGAAAAAGAAACGTTCTGTGGTTCTTCAGATGTCAACCTACCCCTGTATCTGATGTGCCCAGGATTTAAAACTCAACGCCCACCCGCTGCCTTGTTAACCTCAGTGCTTCAAATCCTTGAGCCCCTGATGAGCTCACAGGGAACCACGCTGACCCCCAGACTGCCTTCTTTGACTCTAAATGTCAAAAATATTGTAAACACTTGCACAGTCTTACTGGGTCTGAGGTCTTTGTGTTCTCCATGTGTTCCTTTTGTAAGAGCCTTCCCTCTGTGAGTCAGGAGGAAGGCTTTCTCCCTGCAGGTCTTTGTAAATTGCTGGAAATAAAAAAACTATATTATTTCATACCATCCCTCTGTCTTTATGTGGATTTCTTTTAAAAATGAAATTTACTGTAAACGCGTTGATTGATTGCTAAACTTGTGCAACTCTGCTTCAGTTGTAGACACAACTTTGTTTGACGCCCCGATGTGTAAATTTAGAGCAGCTAACAATATCACAGCACGTCAGTACAGTTAATTAACCACTGCTTCGACAACATACAGGCACATCTTCACAAAACACACACAGCACACACACTGACATCAAGTAGCAGTAGTAGTAGTAGTAGTAGTAGTAGTAGTAGTAAATTTTATTGACGGTTGGCAAACAGCAAGGTGCATTACCGCCACCTACTGGTATGGAGCATGGAGTGGAACTCCACTCAAAAACACTCAAATCCTCCCAAACAACTTACTCTGCCGTAAAAACTGGAATAAAGTTTTAAAGGCAGAGTAAGTTGTTTGGGAGGATTTGAGTGAGATCAAGGGAACCTAAACTTAAAGGTGTCCCAACAAGCCACTCCCCTCCTCAAGACATGCCCAGACATGTTGCACTTCAAGGTACCTTCATCCTTTGAAGGTGACATCAAAGTACAACAATTTTACATACATGTAACTGTTGAATACTGCGTTTGTAACACTTCACCAAGAAGCCTCGCACACACACATTCTCACCAGACTGAGACTTAAATTGAGCTCCCTCCCTCCCTCCATCTCCTCCCGGCTGTTAACTTGTGCTCGACGTGCTGCTCGGCTTCACTTTGGGTTGGACTGAGTAGGAGACATGTCTGTCCCTCAGAGAGCGTTTGCACTGCTGTTTCTTCACGCCTGCCTGTTGACGTGCAGCGTGTTGGCCAAGGCAGTGGTGTCCACACAAGAGAGCGTTGAGGTGTTCATGGACCAGTCGGCTGAGATCACCTGCCAGTACCGCTTTACTAACATTGTCTACGAGCCCAAAATTTTGATATTCCAGTGGTTTGTGAGGGCTGAGCGTGGCAGCTTACGAACACAGCGGATCGTCTACTTTGACCCCACTCGGCACGAACTTGATGTCAGCACAGAGTACAACGGACGCATCCAGGTGTTTTCAGAGCAGCAGGCAGTTCGAATTGTAATCATGAATGCCCGGCTGTCTGACAACAGGGACTTCTTCTGCTTCGTTAATGGGCTGGGGGCCGGGAGTGGTAAGGGCAGAACTCGCCTCAGAGTATTTGCTCCTCCAGATGCTCCAGTGATCGAGGGTGTACCTGCTGGAATTAATGTGACTAATGACGGGCCGTCTGAGGTTGCATCATGCGAGGTGCGAAACGGCTTCCCTAAACCCAACATCACCTGGTATAAGGACAGCGTGCCGCTGAAAAATGTGCAAGGATATGTGAACATATTGATCCTGAGCACCCTGGAGTCCAGTGGCTTCTACAGTGTTCAGAGCACGCTGCAGTACAAGGTGACTAAAGAGGACAATGATGCCCAGGTCTCCTGCAAGGTCAGCTTCTTTGTC
>VUQH01008086.1:2871-16584 GCA_015106775.1 Etroplus canarensis
GGGAATGACAGAAGTATGTGAAGGTGGTGCAGGACATGTATGAGGACAGTGAGACAGTGGTGAGGTGTGCAGTAGGAGTGACAGATGGGTTCATAGTGGGGGTGGGATTACATCAGGGTTCAGCTCTGAGCCCCTTCTCTCTCACAGTGGTGATGGACAGATTGACAGATGGAATCAACCATCCAATGGACAGAGCACAAGAGAGGTGAAGAAGAGAGTGCAGGCAGGGTGGTGTGGGTGGAGATGAGGTTTATAAGACAGTAGTGAGACCTGCCATGATGTAGGATCTGGAGACGGTGGCACTGACAAAAAGAGGTGGAGCTAGAGGTCGTAGAGTTGAAGATGTTAAGATTTTCGCTGGGAGTGGCCAGGATGGACAGGATTAGAAATGAGTACATCAGAGGGACAGCTCAGGTTGTGAAGTTTGGAGACAAAGTGAGAGAGGCAAGGCTGAGATGGTTTGGACATGTTCAGAGGAGGGATAGTGGATATATTTGACAAAGGCTGTTGAAGACTTGGTGTGAGGGAAGAGGATGCAAGGGATAGAGTGAGATGGAGACAGATGATCTGCTATGGCAGGAGCAGCTGCAAGAAGAAGGAGAAGAAGAAGAAGTCTGACTAAATCTCTTCTTAGACATCTCCCTGACTTTTTTCTTAATCTTATAAAAAACAAAAATGTCTACACATGCAATTCTTAGCAGCAGATGAAGTTTATGACCACATATTTACTGTAACTATTTTTACGTGTGGTGCCAGGATGAGCACAGATGCCTCATAAAATATTAATAGTTGCTTGTTTCCATTTAGAAATTTCAGTTTCAGCAGCATAGCACTGCTGCTGTACTTATACAGGTGTGCACATAACTCTTACGCAGGTACACATGCGTCACAAAAACCAGGACTGTGTAACATAATTCGTGTCACTATTGTGCCTTTAAGTAGCTGACAGGTAATCAGCATGTCATCACCTCTACACTTGTTTTATTACAATATGTTATTACAATATGTTCAAAGAATGAATAATAAATACAAGCAATCCAGATGCTTACACCAACATCACTGAGCTGGTTAAACTATCTTTTACACTACCTTTGAGCAGTGCTGCCTATAAGAGAGGATTCTCACATCTCAACACAATAAAAAACAAATACAGATCTCGCTGTCACATCCTTGTCTCACAGCTCTGATGCACCTTCACCTGTCAAAGAAGACCACTGAAACATTTGAACCAAGGCCAGCTGTTGACCTACGGATTTAGACTGCTAAGCAGAGGCTCAACCAGGGACAGGGACGTGCATCTGCAACATCTTCATCATCTGCTGTGCAGGAAGCTGAAGTAGAGGGCTATGAGGGGGACACTGAGGAGGACAGTGAGGATGACTGCACTTAAAACCTTGCTGTGTATCAAGTGAGTACCAAACACCATCTCCTGGTACTCACCTGAGTAACTCCCTGAAAAAGTTGTGTGCACCCCTGCTTATATAGCACTTTTTAACTTTAGGTTCTGTAAAGCACTTCAGTCTGTTTCTTATTCACCTCGTCACCCACCAACACATGTATCACCACTACCACAGGAGGTGCACCAGCCATGTAAGTCATTGGCAGGCCATCAGGGGTTCAGTGTTTTGCCCCAGGCCAATTTGGCATGTGGAGCAGGTGACTGAACAGTTCTGTCCTCTGAGCCATGCCATCTGAGTTAATGCTGACTTACTGGCACACTTTATAGAACTGAGCCACTGTGGTTTGTCTCAAATGAAGTTTGTTCTGTGGTAAAGTTTGAAACGTGCAATCAAGTGTTAAAAGAAATACACAAGAGAACCTGTTCTTTTTTAAAGAGCTGCTTGAAAAGTTATTTACCAACACTTGTTTCGTGTTAAGCCCAAAGGTGTTCATCTGGTTTTCCACTATAAACAGTCTTTGAAAACATCACACCCAAACCAGTTAGAGAATAGATGCATAAAAGTACCAGAGAGACATAGGAAGAGCGAAACGTCAGCTCAGAATGATAGTCCCCCTGCAGTGCATTTTCTTGTAATGAATTTCTCTATTCTCTGCCATGAGAATAGAGAATGCATGAACATGTATGCAGTGACACTCCTTGCCCTCCTTCCAAGTACTGTTTGACATTTCTAGGAATTCTTACCTTTTGTATTATTCCACTGTTTATATGCATAGATCCCACCAATAAACCACCAACTTATTTTAATCTTTAAATTAAAATAATTTGACCTATTTTTGTCTTTATCACTGTTACAGTCATCACATTTGTATGCATTTACCTTATAATTGCTCCGCTTTTTGAAAAGTGGTTACTGGATGTTAATTCTCAGTGGCTTCAAAACTGCAACCAATGAACATGCCACACATTAAGTCTTGCCTATTAAATGTTGAAATCCAAAGTACTGGAGCTTTTAATGTTTTAATAAAGACATGTATTTGACAGTTCTATCGATGCAAACTGTCTGCCAGTGTATACGGTTCATTTATTTCTGTAACATTCTTCACTGCTGTAATCAAAGATTCCTTTCTGGTGCAAACTTGATTTTTTTTCTGATTCTAACATGATCACTTGTGTAAACTGTGCATTTATGTACTTTACGGGTTTATATTTATTGGTTTACTTGTACACATATAGCAAACACATTGAGCCTAATCTGGGCTACAACTGACTCTTAAAATTTAGTTACAGCACTTGCAAGTGTGGTATGAGGCAGACATTGTCCCAAAGTTATAAGCCATACTTGGCATGAGTTACGGCAAGTGTTCTGTGAACCAGATTTTTCCTGAATGTTATGAAACACCTGATATCTACTCCTTATAAGCTGGACCTGTGCCTGAGTTCAGGCAGCCTTCACTCAAGGCCAAATTTGGATTAGAAAAACTGCAGGTGTGGGCTGCTTTTCGTGCAAAAAAACCAAAACATCATTGGCACCTGGGTAACTATCAGTTTTATACAGCTTATCAGCTTGTTGAATTTATGTTGGTGTCACTGTTAGTGCTACAATTCAAGCATGAGCAAGAAGGTCTAGATTTGAGTCCAGCAGCCTGCCAGCTTAAGCTCCTCGTGTTCTCCTTGTGCTTGCGTGGGTTCTCTCCAGGTGCTCTGGTTTCCTCCCACAGTCCAATGACATGCAAAGGAGTTCGGTTAATTGGCAATTCTAAATTGATGGTAGGTGTGAATGTGACTGTGAATGGTTGTCCATCTCTCTGTGTTGGTTCTGTGACACAGTGGCAGCCTGTCCAGGATGTACCCTGCCTTTCACCCTATGACAGCTGGGATATGCTCCAGTGTCCCCTACGACTCTGAAATGGATAAGTGGAAGAAAATGGATGGATGGATGGATGGATGATTGGAACTCCATAAAACAATTGTGACAATTTGTCTGCTTTCTTACATGCTCGGGGTAAGAATGGTTAGACAGTAAAAAAAACCCTGAAAGTATAGATGAGTTCAGAAACACAACTTCAAATATTTTTCAGTAATAAATCAAGCCATTTGTCTGTGAAGTTTAAACAAATTAATTTCTCATTACTCAATTTTGCCTTCCTGTTGTACTCCAAACATGTGCAATAAAGAGCACGTCTTTCATGTAAGCTTGATTTGAGAGAGAAACTTGCTCAAAGTTAGAAACTGGAAACTAAGACAGAACAGATGTTATAGCTGCATACACATCTAAGCAAATTATTTACATAGTGTAGGCATGTTTGGCATTTAGCTGTCAGACATCACATAGAATCACCAGATTCCCACGACAAATGTGACATTTTCATTTTGACTTCATAATCAAAAACTCCTTTGGAAATAAAGTTGACTAGGAACTAGGACATGTTTTTCTTCCGTCTTATTGCCTAAGTCACTACATTTTAAAAGCTCTATGTGTAAGAGTTGAAATAAGTTTCTAATACAGTCTGATCTTTAAGTTTAATATTCATTTATCACTGTTTTGAGTAAGCATGGCACCAGTTTTAGTTGCAAAGTTTAAAGAACAGTGAAACTGCATGGTGGACAACCTGCTGGGGGTTTTTACAGATTTTGCTCAGGAGATCTCTGAAGCTCTGGACTAACTGGTGTTTAACTAATCTGACTTTAGGCATACGAAAAGAAGCACATTAACATGTCTACCTGTAATGATTTTCCAGCAAGATTTTCCAGAAAGTGCCAACTTTCCAATGCAGCTACCGAGGTCCCTGGTGTATGTAAAAGTCCCTTTAAATCCAGAGAGCAGACACTCTTGTTAATTCTTCTGAATTCCTGTAGCTGGACATTACAGGAAACATATTACCCATACAAGAAACAGTAGTCACTCTATATTCCTGTACTCTGTAAACAGGAAACAATTAGGCATTACTGTAGGTTTTCAGAGGTTGCTCAGCTACGTCCCAAATCATGTGAATAACCAGAGAAAGAACAAGAGCAAGATTTAAGAATAATGTATGGAGCGATTGCTTTTTGTTATTATGGTTGATTTGCATAGCTTTGAATAATCCACAAGCTCATAATCTTGAAGTCACATTGTCAGAACTGCAGTAGTGATACTAATCTCATGCATTCTACATCCATGAGTACACAAGGGTTCACTGGGTCTGAGTGCATTCATTTTGTCACTAGACCATATATACCAGGCTTTCATAAGATGTTCTTGTGCTATTGCAAGGGCAATAAATGCACATACAAGAGAATCCAAGTTGGCTAGAATGCAGGATGAAACCACACCAATGACCCTTGTGCACATTTGTAAGGGAGTGCAACTGCTGCATTAGGCTGCAAGTAAAGTGTGGCTCTGCTCAAGGGACAGTTCACCTTATGGTTCAGACTGAAATCTCTATAGGTGTAACAAAGAGCCAAAAATGGGCTATTTTCCACCTCCAAAAACGTTTGTACTTTCATTAGCACTCTGCATTTCAAGAAAAACATTTGTACACCAGGGAGTATAAATTTGAACACATGGACTCTTAGATATTTATTTAATGAACATTTTAATGATTTTTATGATTCTGTCTTCCAGGCGCTTAAGCAGCTATTTGTGTTAGGGTGACCAGATTGCAAACTAAATGTGGTGCAAACACTGTGTGGTACACATTAGCAATGCTGGTTGGAAATTTTCATATCCAATTTAAATAAACATGTGATAAACTGTGCAGGTTACTGGATTGGCATCTACCATGTCAAAGCCAAATATATCTGAATTCAACTTTTCCAAATCCTCTGCTAAGTAAATTTAATAACTATAAAAGGAGGCTTTAATTTGTTCTAATGATCTCATACATGAGTCTTTATATACTCCTGTATTCTTTTATTTTACTGTTATTTCAGCTGCTTTTCTGTCTGGTAACCATATCTGGGTTTCAGTAGGGATACCTCCAAAGAATGTAATACTTTTTTGAGCCATACTTGACAATTTTAGCAGTTCTTGTTTACCAAGATCCTCAAAGCTTGTGTCTTTTTGGTGACTTGTAACTTCCCCTGATTGGCATAGCATAAAACAGATTAACCATCACTTGAATAATAAAAAGCCTTTCCTGCTTTCCTCACATGCATTGGATAAAAACAAATGCTCTGCAGAGATTGTCAAAATGTGGGACATTGTCTCAAGATGTGAGACAGAGGAAAAAACGGTAAAAATGCTGTGCAGTCTCACATAAAGAGGGATATCTGGTCAACCTACTTGGTGTGTGGTAGACAGGTTCTGTAGGACAAAGAGAAAATAAAGCCACCATGTGACTAAAGTGTATATAAATGTGTTAGTGTGATATTTTGTGGTAGCCAGAAAAAAAATTGATTCATGAGTGTGGCTCTCACTCACCTGCTCTTCTCCTTTGTCATCTCCGGGTGTTCAGGCAAATGTGTCCCAAATGGGTCTGAACACTTCTTAAAGGTTCCAGGAGGAATCAAAGATGAAATGGAGTGGGCGAGTAGCTTTGTGAGCGTTTAGGCTTTTAACTGGGGGTTTAGGAATCATATTGGTTCTAATATAGATTCATTATATGTATATGTGGTGTTGGTGACTGTCTTTATTATAGCTTAAAATATGACAAAACTGTTACATGACTTAACTGCCATTTGTGGGATATAAGAGTACCCCTGGGATGGCTCATCAGCAGTGAAGTACAAAAGGCTGCCTGTTTCTAATTTAGGTGTTGCTGCATTCCAGACGATCCCCTACAGTCAGTGCTCAGTTTAGATAAATTGGAATTAATTCATTCAATTTTCAGATTTCTACATAGTACTGGACTTTATCTAAGGATCTTATCCCGACTGGATTTTATTGAAGAACCTGTAGTGGCATTCCTTCTGCACCTCTAAAAAGCTACTACTGTACTTCAGGCACAGTAAGTTCAATTGGACAAAAATGACAGGAGATGTAATTCAGTATTTAGGACGTTTACTTAGAATAAAAAACGTACATAGTGTCAAGCAGTAGAAAAATGACATGCTCCCAAATAGTTCCTCAAGCTCCATCTCAGTCTAGCTGGTCTGTGCTCTAATCTACCTCTGTCTGTAATGATTGTAGCCCAGCTGCACAGTGGTCATTTGTCACACTATTGGGTGGACCGGCATCAAATGGCCAAACAATAGTCTGTTTACTTTGCTGATCATTTGACTTTTCATGGAGTCTCATCAGCAAATTGAAGTTCAAATAAATTATATTTACATAAAACAAATTTATAACAATAGTCATCTCGAGGCACTTTATATTGCGCAATATTAGAGAGAGAACTCAGAGGATTTAGCACTCATCTATGAGTAAACACTTGATAAGAGTGGGGAGAAAGAACTCCCTTTTGAAGGGAAAAGACCTCTGGCAGACCTCAGGGGAGGGAAGGGTGGCCATCTGCTGTGCCTAGATGGGGGGTGAGGGAAAAGAGAAGACAGAAGAGAAAAACATAGCGAGAGGGCAAACAACAAACCCAACAAACCACAAAAGAGTTAATAGTGGCATGCAAATGCATAGGGAGTGAAAAGAAGGGAAAAGAGAAGCTTCTGTATATCAAGTTCCATAACTCAAGCTCTATCTGACTTATTGGGGAAGGCATTCAATTACCCAAATGCTGTGTCCTAGTGAGTTACTTTTTTTCAGTCCCATCCTAAGATTCAAACTTATGGTTTGGGAGAAATTTGGTTCAGACATCAGTGTTCCTCACCATGAGAATTCTAATCCTAACGCTAATTACAGGATTGCATGCCTACATGTGAAACATAGAGGGTATATATGGTAAAAATGATACCTGACAAACATTTTTCTGTCTTAAAGTGCCCTTTCACTGTTTTGGTCATCATTACTATTTGACCTTAAATGTTCGATTAATTAAGATTTTGCCAGCACATTAAATGGAATGAAATAATTGCCATCGTCAGCACCTTTTTTCAGGTCAGAAGGTGTGTATCATCCATTCAGATCTCTGATAAACAGAAAGTAGCCTAGATTATGTAGGTGTGCATGTAAAATCTCCACTAATGCGTTTAATAGCCCACCCCCCCGTCAGTGGTGAAAATGGCTTAACTAGGAGGCAGAGGTAGACTCAGAGCAGGTGATGGAGAGTGTTTAGAACCAGGGGAATTTTTTTAACTCTCCTGCTCAAAGCAACCTTTAAGAGCTCAACTACAATCAGAGTTAGAAGTGAGTTTTGTTGATATTTGGCAGCCCTCATTGCACAATGCGGAAGAAAAGCTACACCTTTAAGGAGTCACTACTGTCATTACTGTTAATTCTTAGAGGTCATATATATCTTAGAGGTATTTCTAAATATAAATGAAAATATAAATGTAGAAACAACATTCTTCTTATTTTCTCTTAAGCAAGGTATACCTGCTCCTAGATATACAATATGCTGTTGCACAAGAAATCCCCAAAGAGTAAATGCAAGCAATTCAACCTCTTTAGGTTTCTCATGATTTTGTTTCTTTCTTGTGTTTTAATTAAATGTAATATTTAATTAAATGATAATATTATTTTAAATGCACATTTAGTCAACTATTTACTGATTCATGCATTTTACAACTACAAATTACTACTACAGCCTCAAGCAGAAAGGACTAAACAAGCATTTAAAAAACACAAACACACACCACTTCATCTACAGTTTAAGGAGTTAAGTTGTTAAGTTGCTGCAGGCGAATGCTAACGAATTCACAATTAACTTGGAGGCCGGGCTCCCTCTCCAAAAGGAGGCCCCAACAAAGAGAGGAGATGCTTTGTTGGCTACAGGAAGGCAGGCAGAAACACTGGCTTCAGTGTGATGGCAGGAGGGGATGAGGAAGAGGAGATGGAAGGGAAAAGAGCCAAAGTACTGCAGTGGCATAAGGGGAGGAGCTGCATTGGAAACAAATACATCACAGCATCCCAGTACAGTGGCAGGAGGAGAAAGAGGAGTGTAGGGGAGGAGAAATGAGGGGGAGGAAAAGAAAAAAGGTAGAACAGAAGGATAAGGAGTAGAAGAAAGAAGAAAATAGCCAGGGGGGAAAAATAAGGGATTTGAAGCTAAGGAGGTGGATGAGCAACAGAATATATGTAGTAGTAAAATTCAGAAAGAGAGCTGGCTATTGATCTGGATGTAAAATCTTCATTTCAACACTCAATGGGTACTACAAGGCTAAGAGGGCCTGCATCATTTTATAGAGTTATATGAATGCAGTTAATTGTCTTTTGATTGAATTCATGAACACATTTGATGCCTCCTGTGGAAATGGACTGGGATTTATATGGCTTTTCTAGTCTTACAAACCACTCAAAGAGTACAAGACACAATCATCCATGCATTCATACAGCACATACCGTGCATTTTTAGTGCTTTATCTATGCTACTTGCACAACCAATTTAGAAGTACCAATTAACCTATTATACATGTCTTTGAACAGTATACACGTGCACATACATTCATGAACTTTTTAAATGTGATATCTGATATAGTGGGTTTAACTATAGCCAAAGAAGTCCCAGCCACAACAAATCCCTCACCTGTTCTAGTGTGGGTCTAATTCAGAGGTAAAATTCATGAAAATCAGATCCTAAAACTCAGGGAAAGGAAGAACTTGATGTTGATACCTACTTAATCCTTTGGCATTCTTTTGGATTTTTTCCTCACTATCACAGTAATGTGATGCCAAGACCAAGTTAATAAACAAAGAAAGCAGCACATGTGTGATTAAGCAAGCCATTTCAGACAACTAGCATGAGACAACAAATATACTTTTGGATCACAAACACTATATGGAAAAAGTATTGAGCCACACCTCTTAATCATTTAATTCAGGTGTTACATTCAGTCCCATTGTCACAGATGTATAAAATCAAGCACCTAACCATAGAGTCTGACTTTACAAAGATTTCTGAAAGAACGGTTCATTCTAAAGAGCTCACTGAATTCAAGCACGGTGACATAATAGGATGCCACCACTGCAATAAGTCATTACCTGAAATTTCTTCCCTCCTGTATAGTCCACAATCAACTGTAAATGGTATTATTGCAATGTGGAAACATTTAGGAACCACAACAACTCAGCCACAAAGTGGTAGATCACGTAAAGTTACAGAGTGGAGTCACAAAGTTCTTAGGTCCATTCTTAGTTCCACACTCTGCTGACTAAATTAATTGCAGACTTTCAAACTTCCTCTGACATTAACATCAGCACAAAAACTTTGCACCAGGAGCTTCACTTCATGGATTTCCATGGCTGAACAGCTGCTGTCAAAAGCCTTACATCACCAAGCACAATGCCAAGTGTTGGATGGAGGGGTGTAAGCATACCGCTATTGAAGATGTGACGACACTTCTCTGTCTGGCAGAGTCTGGGTTTAGTGAATTCCAAAAGAATGTTACCTTCCTGATTGCATTGTACCAACTGTAAAGTCTGGTGGCTGGGGTTGTTTCTCTAGGGTTAACCTGGTCTTCAGTTAAGGGGACAGCTTGTGTATCCAGCTCACCAACACATTTTGGACAATTATATGCTTCCAATATTGTGAGAACAGTTTAGGAAAGTCCCTTTTATGTTCTAGTATAACTGGATGACTTTTGTGTGGAAGAACTTGACTGGCCCACACACAGCCCTGACCTCAACCCCGTTCAACACCTTTGGGATGAACTTGAGCAGAGACTGCAGATCAGGCCATCTTGTCCAACATCGTTGTGGGACCTCACAAATGCCATTTTTGGATGAATGGGCAAAAATTCCCACGGGCACATTTCAAAATCTTGTAGAAAGTCTTCCCTGAAGAGTGGAAGCTGTTCCAGCTGCAAAGGGGGACCAACTCCATATTAAAGCCTATGGATTCAGAATGAGATGGCATAAGTGCTCCTTTAGGTAGCCCAGTCTGGATGGATGGAACCAAGGAGAGAGATGCAGAGAGAGGAAACAGGTAGAGAAACAGGAGATCGGAGGGAAATAAAAAAAGGGCAGATGAGGAAAGAGGGACCAGAGGATAAAGGAAGGAGAAGAGGCCACAGACCCAACAACACTTTATTGCCAAGGACAAACTATCACTCTCCTTTGTTCCTTCTTTCATCCAGGCCTTGATCTATTCTTACTGTAGAGCTTCTGGAGTGCCTGCTCCAATAGTTCGCCATACTGCCCACATCACGGATCATTTGTTAACAGGGAACCCAGAGTTCTTAAGGTTGGGGAGCAAAGCTGCATAGCAACCCCACAGCACTTCCTGTTGGGCCGGGGGTTGAACGCTGGTTGCATGTTGTTCACCGCCGTGTCCCCTCTGCCTTTAGAAAAGGAGCCGGGAAGCAGTTGACTTACAATCGGCTTTGTGCTTCGCAGTGAAGAGAAGAGAAATGAGCGGAAAGGCAAAGCGCCCTCAGTTCACTGCTCTCTTTAGCAGTCAGGGATCCTCTATATGGTAAACCTAATATAGCTTTCTGAGGGCTGGCATTAAGATTTTTTGGCATGATGGTGCTGAAAGCTGACCATTGGCAGCAATATTAACTCCTTTCATTTTTTGTATTTACACAACCCTTTCAGAGAAGTCAATACATTTAGGAGCATGTGATAGTGTTAGTAAATATTGTGGAATGCCCCTTTTTGGTAGCAAAACACAAAAAACATGTTGCATGTAGAAAACATGGCTCTGTTTTTCACCACTCTGCAGAGTTCTGTGATTTCAGCCAAACTTGTTAAAGTGGTTTCACAGCAATAACAAACAGGGGCCTTTTGGGTTAAATCACATAAGCAGCTTAAGGAAGTTCAGATATTTACTTGAAATGCCCTCTTGATACCACATACTAATAGAAACTTTAACAGTTCTTGGTCATGTAGACCAAGGTGTGGACTCCTGCTAACCTGGACACAAAAGAACAAGAAACAGTTAACAGACACAGCTTAAGAACACAACATTACTGACTAGGAATGTACTGAATATGAAATTCTGGGCCAGTAGGAATGTTTAGAATGTCAGTTTGACTGATAGCTAATGCAGATAGCAATGTTTTAATTTCTTTGTTTTGTTTTTAAATCATTTTATATCTTTTGTGCCAAGTAACACATAAATCTACAGCTTTGATTTTTAAAGTATTTCATATGCTTATCACGTTATCTTTGAATATTTGTCTCATTTAAAATTGATGAGAGACAGCAGATAAACTGCAGTCACTGCCAGGCTAAATATCTTATTTACTTTCAAGGTTAATATTGACTGAGATCAGTATTGGTTGATGTCACAAAACATCACTATAAATTCCATACCACAGCAGCAAATACACTGTAATGATTAAGCTTAAGTAGTACAAACTCACAACAATAGTTGCCAACAGGTAAGGTAAAGAGCCCATAATATTGAAGAAATAATAGAGAAAACCCCAGCAACAGAGAAAACCCCAACAGTCAGACGATCCCCTGTAAGCAAAGACTTGACAACTGTAGGGAGAAAGAACTTCCTTTAAACAGAACCTCTTTCAGAACCAGGCTCAGGGAGGGTCAACCATCTACCTTGATGGAAAAGTGAAGGAGAAAAAGAGGAACCAGACACAAAAAGAACAAAGCACAACCTTTTAACCTTATGGCACTTTGGTGTGTCCTGAGCACTGCATGTTGGCTCAGAGGCTTATCTTCAGTATCTGAACGGTTAAGTTTTTGCATACATTTACACAAACACAGCCTTTTCTTTCTGATAATACAGTAGGTGCGCTATTTAGCTTGTATAACAAGGCATCCACATCTACAACACACATGACTAGGCACGTACCAATGGTCAAAAGCCCCTATAAATAGTTTTTAAATTAAACTATCATTCCTGCTTTTTTCTGCCATGAGAATGATCACTGCATCTGACTTTATCTAATGGCAGACATCTGATGTGTGCAGTGTATGATGATTGCATTTTATCTGAATGTGACTAATACTAATGGCTTGAAAATTACACACACTTAGAGGCAATTGAGATGAATAGAGTACTACAAATATAAGTAACATATCATTAATAATTACAAAAAGCTGAAAGAAATGTTCAGAAAACATATATGTAGTGTATGGTATATAGGTATTGATAACATGGTCATTGGATAGGATAAGATAATGGTTCAGAACAAACACCATGTAGATTAAAACAGTTACCATGAAAAATTAGGAGATACAAAGAACAATGCATGCCGCTTTTCTTGATTCAATAAAACCAACTACTGCCATCTAGTGGCCTGTGTTATTATGTACAACGATGGTCATCTTAGCCACAGCTACAGAGCAAGGAATACCCATATATGAAAAACAAAAATTCAAGACATAACAAAGTTCGTGCTGCTGTCACTTTTCTGTGCATTTACAAAAATTAGATAATGTGCTAACTAACAAACAGTTCAGTGACAAATTATGGGTGATACAATTACACAAATCAAATGATAAAAAGAGTGAAGTGAATTATGGGGAACCAACATTAATACAAATGGACTAGTTACAACCCACAAATATTTTCTAATATTAATTTTTAATATAAACACTTTAAATATATCTGTAAGTAGCTTTAATATGTAACATAAAATGAGGTTAGAAACAGAATGTTTCTGTTCTAAAAAAACCCCTTTGCCTGCCTTTCAGAGGCTGAAATGTCCCAGAGACAGCTTTGATCTAGTTTTTCAGCCATAGCAACACCCTTAGTCTGTTTCCTCCTCTTTGTTTATTTTTCATTAATAATCCTTTCATGACATTAAAACTACTTTTTCAGCAAACAAGAATTTAACCAGCTTTCTAACTGACAAAACCAGCCAGGCACAGACCTTTAAAGAAGGCACTGAGAAAAATTAAAGTTCGCTCTGGGTTCATGTATAGGCCACCCACAGATTCACAAGCTACTTTTTGTATTGTCCCTTTTGGTCTCTCATGCTGTATGTCCTCCCCAAATGTGATACATGTCCTTTTCTGTCTCCATGTCTGCTAAAGGAAAATGCATCAACTCTTGTGTTTTTACCATTTTTAAGAAAATAGTACAAATGCCCCACAAGTTGGATGCCAGTTAGATGAGAAAGAGGGATTCTGGAGTAACTTGGACGAAGTGGTAGAGAGTATTCCCAGGGGAGAGAGAGTGGTGATTGGAGCAGACTTCAATGGGCATGTAGGTGAAGGGAACAGGGGGGACGAGGAGGTGTTGGGTAGGTATGGTGTTAAGGAGAGAAATGTGGAGGGACAGATGGTAGTGGATTTTGCAAAAAGGATGGAAATGGCTGTAGTGAACACGTATTTCAAGAAGAGGGAGGAACATAGAGTGACCTACAAGAGTGGG
>VUQH01008087.1:1847-13981 GCA_015106775.1 Etroplus canarensis
TTTTATATAGTTTATATATATATATATATATATATATATATATATATATATATATATATATATATAATATTTTTAAAAATCTGCTTCAGTTGCTTCCTGTGCATTTGTGTTTTAAAGAAATACATTGCGTTTCTATAAAACCAAACAAAGTTACAGCTGCAGTATTTATACTGAGTTATTTTGAATTATATAAAATTTTAAAATTTAACAGTTTAAACAGTAATATTTTACAGAGTACAGCTGCAATCACTTGGCTGTAATGTCAAAAATGATTTTCTCTCCAAGGTTTTAAATTATTCTAAATATTTTGTGAATTACTTCAGTACGTCATTTTGTAACATTGAGAAAGTTTTACAATATTTTTGTAAGGATTTGAAAAAAAGAAAATGTATTTAATGTTTTTGACTTTGAAATAAAACACTTAAGATGTAACGGTAATCATAAAGTTGAATAAAATTATATTAAAGTAATATTTAGGTAATGAAGCAGTAATGTTGGAAGGTTTTAATATTTGCTCAATAACTAAATATTAAAGAAGTTGCAGTTTTTCTGTTTTTAATTTTAATATTATTAGAATAATTATTATATATGAATAACACTTATAGTAATCTGAAACTATTTTAATAATAATAATAATAATTTCAAAATAAAACTAAATTTGTTGGAGATTGATTTCCTGCAGTTACTGAGAATTTTTATGTTTAAACCTTTTTATCAGCTTCATTATGAATCTGCAATAATATTTTTCAAATGAGAAAAAGTCGAGTTTCCAGATTAGATGACAGTTTAGCCTTTAAAAAATAAATCTGAATGTTTGATTCTGTTCTTTAATTTTATTGTGAATATTTTAATTTATTGGTTGGTTGGATTTTATTGGATCGTATTGTTAGTCGAGACCGAGCTTCCTGACAGCCGATTGGTTCATCAGGAAAACACGAGCAGGAGCAAATTGAGACAAGATCGAACAATTTCAGAGCCGATTGAACTTATTTCTGATGAATGAGGTGGAGATGAACGTGTGAGGATCAAAGCATGAAGCTAAAATCACCATGTGACTTAGAGTTTGTCCACCAGAGGGTGTCGACAGGCTACTTTTCAGGTTAACGTAAACGTTCCGAACTCCACCGATGTTATTTACTGATGTTTAATAAATTTTCTTTTTGATTTAAAAACCTCTAATATTCACTAAAAATAAATTTTTACTAATGCAGAGGCTTTTAATTACATTTTCAGAAATAAGAATAACCACATTATATTTTAAATTTAACAACTACACAATTTAATATTTACCTGCATAAACATTTAGTAACATTTTGAAATTTTAAATGTTTTTAACCATATCAAGTAAAATGTTTTTCTTGATTTTTTTATTTTTTTTTTTTAATTCACAATATTTTTTATGATTTTCAAACTGGAAAACAAAGAGTAAAACATAAACTTACTGTTTTGAATTTTAACTTGAACCTTTCATGTAATGTATTTACATTTAAAACATTTTATTCTAACATCAAACATTTGAAACGGTTTAATTATAAATATAGTTTATGATTGCATCATGAATAAATACATGAAGAGTGGAGATAGAATTATAAGACAACATCACTACTTATAAACTCTTAATTTCACACATTTGTAAACTATAAACTGCTGATAATTCTGCATTTTTATGAAATATAGACTGTGGTTTACCTTACTTTTAGAATCTCACACATGATCTCTATCCACCTCAGACCTTGTTGGACTTTAATTTTTTAGAAACCGAAGGGTTAAATGTCCCCTCGCGGTTCTTGTGTTATAATCTCGCTCTGGTTTCCTGATGTGTGTTTGTCTGGAAGCTGGAGGTCTCTTCAGGATCCTTTCTGTCTTTAAGCTTTCTGCCGCCAAACTCTGGCAAGGTCTGGTGTTCTGGTGTCTATTTCCCACCTGCAGGTTTTCTTCTGACCCTCCTTTGATCTTCTGATTCTGTTACCGCATTCATTAAGGTATCGTGTTCACATAAACTTTGCTTCGTTCTGTTGACCAGGTTTAAAGGAAACTCCATTGGATGGAGGACCCAGTAGCTTTTATATTCTCTGGATTTGAGTCCCCAATCTAATAAATGAGGCTAAACAAATTCAGAAGATACCTGAATCTTGACTTAAATTCCAATGATCTGACCTCCTCGTTGGGGTCCAACATTTTCCACTAACTCTTAGGACTTACTTGTCTTTACGTTTTCAAGTTTGAGATACTAAATCAATTTACTTATAACTTCTTCTTGATTTGGAGCATAGATTTTAATGGAACAGTTCTGCCGAATCATGTTATTAATTAAGGACTTGTTTGTCCCTACTTTGGGGTCCAGAAGGCTCTTTAACTGGGCTCTTTTAGGTTTTGTTCCACAAACCAGCAAAATTTACCAATTGGACTTGGGGACTTGCTGGTCCGGGACCATTGCATTTTGGTTTGTAGACTTTTCTTTAGTCTACAAATTAAGGCCAACAACCATTAGTGAACCAACAACATTGACCAGTTGTACTTGATCACTTATTGACCTTGACACCGGACTTGAGCCTGGTTTTATACCTTGCCAAATCCTGACTTTGTACAACCGTTATAAATCCTGAATCTGGCCATCAGAACGAGGCTCTGGGTGTTTCATGTATAGCAGCACTTTTAAGTTAGCGCCAGCATTAGTCTTCCTGCTGTGGCTGCGCACGAGGTCCTCGTTAAACATCCCTGAATGAACGAACCCTCTTAGCCTCTGACCCTCACCTGTTTCGAACTCGCAGCCTCATCCTCCCATAGATACCCGGGTGTATAGTAGTGTATGTCTTGATTTGCCTGATTTGTCTGCTGTCATGAGAGTTTGTGGTGAAGATTCCCAAACAAAACAGGCGGGGGCGTTTTATTCTGGTGAGCAGCTGTAATCTATTCACTTAGCTTAGGTGATATTTCAGATGTTTAGGTCATTGTTGAACAAGAATATTCCCTTTAAAAAGTACCTGTGATACTGAAGCGTTTAAAATCTTGGTAAGTAGAAATTAGCTGTTTGTGTCATTGGTTTCCTGTATCAGTTTTTAAGAGAGTATTATGCCAGCACCAGCCTATAAATATCAAAAACCTTACCCTTCATGACCACCTTCTCCTGCACCCCTGGACCTCTCGCTATGGAAGTCCAATTATCGACACTCGCACCGTTTGCCACTGCAACACTATCCAATGATCCATCAGTTTGAGTTCCTTTTTTGAAGAAGGTGAAATCGCAGTGAAGCAAATGTGGTGAGAGACAGTTGTGTTGGTGTGGCCAAAAAACATCCCACTGTGAGGAGCGTGCTCCAGGTTGCACACTTTACCTGATGTACCGCCTTCGGAAATGGGACCTGTCCAACTGAAAACTGCTTAAAACTATTTGGTTGCAGTTGCAGACCAGCTGCAATCTTGTGTGGAGCTCTAATCATCAGAGATGATCCTCCACACAAGATCCTCCAGAGATTCAGAGGAAGTCCAGTGTGAGTCCAGGGACAGATCTGGAGGAGGTCCAGGGGTACACAATAAGATAACCTTGAAGGGAAAATTGATCAAATTTAAATCCAATAAGGATTTTGATATTTTTATTGGCTGACTCCTAAATTTTTTTTATCATACCTTGAGCTTCTTTCCTCCTTTAGCTGGTTGCACAAAGATCAGAGTTGAGCTTTAGTCTCAAACACTTCTTATGAAGATAGTAAAGAATAAAGAAAAGGCTCTGGATCATCTCTGTTCTGAGAACAAACTGACTCTGGTCCAACAGATCTTTGTGCTGTCAGTTACCCAGCATGCCTCCTGACCCCACATTGTAGATATGTTGATCCACGTGCTCTTTGCAGCTCGCAGCGGCAGTCACCAAAGGCTTCCTGAGGTTGGTTAAAGCTTCTGGCTGAGTTTACATCAAACCGCAGCCAGCCGGCTGACAGAAGATTTTCTCCTCTGTGTGCCGATAAAATCTTCTGATTTACAGGCATTAAGCGATGGTACAGATGCTCAGTAGATTTTACACTTATTGCTTCAGATGCAGCAAAACTCAAAGAGGTTGAAAGGAGACTCTCAGGGTGCTCTCTGAGCAGCCAGGGTGGTCCAGGAAATCAGGGTCTTTTAGCTGTACTGTTAAAGGTCATCAAAGACGGTGTATTAGAACCAACTACAAAACCAAAAATCCTCTCCAAGGATGGACCATAATTTTCTGCAGGGAGGGGGGGTGTCCCAAAATTACATTTGTAAATGTAGAAGTTGATAAGTTTCAGGTTTAATCTGAGCAAATTGTTTATAGAGACGTCTCTTCAAGCCCCAAAGTGTCTAATAAGTGGAAGAAGTCGGTGGCGTCTCTCATGTGATCCAAAGCGAAACCATGGGGTTCGCTAACAAATCCACCAGTGAGCGAACGACGAGGGTGTTGTGTTTGAAGAAAAGTGTTTGTGGACTCAAGAGCAGACACAACGAAGCAGGTTGCAAACAAAACTACTTTTATCTACAAAAACATGAAAAGGACCACTACCAAAATGCGTAAGCCTAGTAAAAGCAGCCCAAACACAAAGCAGAGCCGCGGCTAAATCAGTAAAACAAGATAAACTAAAAACAGCCGGAAAAAGCCACAGGGCTACAGATTAGATTAGCGGAGCGCTGACTCCACGCTCGGCGACCAGTTTGAAATGGTGAGGTAGCTGAGAACTGACGGCAGGTAAGCCAAGAAAATTCTGGCTCTGGAGAACAGTCGCAGCATGGCCACAGCATTCTTAAACAGTTCCGAATTTATATTCCTACTCTTAGTAGAGAGGGAAAGGTCCAGAACACGGGAACCTGGGTAGCTAGAAAAAACACGAGTGCACACGAGATCATCCAGAGCACCTGAGCGAGGAAACGGTGAGTCGGAAACTGGAGATGGCTCAGGAGATTTAACGAAGGCTAAACTAGCTACCACTAGATTTAGCTGAACGATCCGGCAACGGTGGAGAGAAGAGCCCGAAACTTTTTGGAGAGCGATGGGTAGCTACAGGTGCGTTCGAAGATTGCTACCAGCTGGAGGGGGCGGCTCCCCGAGCAGCCAGGCGGAAAGGAGAGAGAGAGTGAGACACCATGACATGGTGTCCGCTGAGCCGTCTGTCCGTCCACAGGTCATAAGAATCGTTACTCGTCCTCGAGCATTGGTCAGATTTCGGTGAAACTCATGTACGGCGGTCACCTGATGGGCGATCTGCTCAAGGTTGTTTTTATCGTTTTACTGGCGTTTTTTCCATTTTTGTAAGACTGCTGGTCTGGATTGTAATGTTCATAAACTGAGAGCGGTTTCCCCTCTGCCATCCACATAAACGCTGTCATCAGGTGCAATTATGGTTTCATGATGTCGTGTCCGCTGTAGCGTAGTGGTTTACACAGTCGTTTTACAAGCGAAAGGTCCCTGGTTCGATTCCAGGTGGGCACAAAAGTCCTTCTCACCACGGGTGGTTGCATCAGGAAGGACATCCAGCACAAAACGTCTGCCAAATTACCAATGCGGCGCCCCCTTGGGGAGAACAAAGGAAACAGCTGAAGGTATATTTTATGATTTAGTGATGTCATATGCTCTTTGACCTCTCAGTGGGTTTTAATTCATATTAGTTTATGTAATTCAGCTGACCAATGAGAAGAACCCTGATCACTGTCTGTCCTTCATACATGACAATAACCTGTGACCTTTGAGCCAGGCAGGCTGGTGCATCACTGACCTTCTGGCTTCTTTGTCTATATGATGGTTTTTTTTTTTACATTTTTGGTAGGGTTTAATATTAGTTAAAATCTTTTTGGTTTTAGATTTTTTTTTTAAATAGTGAGTATTTAGTGAGAATAAAATACTTTGATTTTGGACATTAATTCTTCCTGTTCTGCTCCAGGAAGTCCATCATTTCACTTCCAGCTACAGCGTGGGACGGTTTGTTAGTCGCTCAGACCTGAGGGCTATATTTCAATCTAAACAAAAAGAAGCTCTTAAAGTTCAGAAACGTTCAAATCTGTTTTGAGAGCTCCTCTGGAGCCCCACGAGAGTCTCCTGAGATCACATTTCCTTTGTGTTTGCATGTCTGATTAATGGTCTGTTTTTCTTTCTTTCTTCTCTTTCTGTTTTTTTTTCAACTTCCTGTCTGCATCTCCAGAAGAGTTCAGGCTCTGAGCTCCAGGAGATCATGAGGAGGCGACAGGAGAAACTGGCAGCCAGCACCTGTGATTCAGGGGTGGAGTCTTTCGATGAAGGCAGCACCCACTGAGCTCCACCTGGCTCCTTCCCTCCCTCCTTTCCTTCATTCCGTCCTTCCTTCCTTCCTTTCTCTGCTGTACTTTTTTAAATTTCCAAACCTCAGCCCTGCTGCTCTCTCGCACTCTCGATCCTCAGGCGGCTGCCGACCACGCCGAGTTTGTGGAGATCATGCGGCGCAGGCAGGAACTCCTCAGCTCGTCTCCGTAGAACGAGAACCACAAACCGACCAGCCGGCTGACCTTCGGACCGTCCACAGAATATTCTGCCACGTTTGCCTGAAGTTCATGTGAACACTTTGTGGACTCTTTGTTTTGTTGGTAAAAAGTGAAGAAGAGCTGCTCAGTCACTCACTTTCCAAAGCAAAGCCTCTCAGTATTAACATTAGAATGGCTGAGTCTGAGCCTCTCACGGTTTCATGGTTCAGATCGCAGAGTGAAGAGAAGATGCCATCCATTCTGTTTCTTCTGCTTGTCCAATGAAAGGTCACGAGGGGGTACGCCCTGGACAGGTCACCAGTCTATCAAAAGACTTGATTTTCTTTAAAAAATTATTTTCAAGTCTGTAAGAAAAGTTGTTAAACAAAACTTCCAGACCAACCAATCAAGAAGTACTACATAAAAATAAAACTGGCGTGTTTGATTTCAATGGAAACATCCAAATACTAAACGCTGTCTTCAGGAGTCTACAAAGGTGGTATGGATGTCAGACCTCTTGCTTCAGTTATAAATTAATACATACTAGAGCCTGAGTGCTCAGATTATGAGTAAACGTCTGATATGCAGCAACATGAAGATTTTTAATAATAACGATGCAGGAAAGGATGTTTGGGGCCATTTGGAACAGATTTTCTTGCAGTCTGCCCAGCAGGGCGGCGCCCTAACCCCATTATGTCTGCGGGTGTAGACTCTAAATGAGAGGTGCAGCCTCTGTGACGGTTTTTGAAAAGCCCCAAGCTTCTTTTTGGCCGTCGCCATGTTGGCATTTTAAAATCTAACGTGGCGAGTGCGAGCTGGATCTGACCCGCCCTAAATCCCCGCTGCTTCCTGGTCCTCCGTGACTGTAATGGGAGCATCGATTCCGACACATTTCATTCAATGAGACTTGAAAGCAGTGACTGGCTCAGTGTTTACTGAGCGCCTAGATCAAGTTTTCTCAGATCAGATGAGCCGCCCCCTACTGGACATTAGAGAGAACGCAGGTTTAAAATAGGAAGGTTGTTGCTAACTAGTTTGTAAAATAATAATTCTTCATTACAACATTAATATTCGGTATAGTCATCAGAACCTCAGCTATCTGCTGATATGATACCATACCACCTTTTTCTTTCACTTTAACTAATTAATAATTTATTTATCTTAAGACTAACCACAGGAACACTTCTGTCGTACTGAATGACCCTCTTTAAACCTGATATCTGTTGGTTTTTGCTGTTGTTGGACTGATAGCCATGGTCCTCACAAATAATCTTGGAGTTTATCTGCCTAAAATCAGGAATGATAATTGCGCTCTTGTATGTATGAAATACTCTCTAGATTTCGGTTTATCTTTCATACTTCATCTGCACACAAAACCATCTGCATCTTCAAAGGGAATATTTTGTGCTTCCAAGATACTCGCTGTAATTTATACTTAAATATTATTTATGCATGAAACGTTTGTCTTTATCTTGTTTTAAATGGTAAAATGTTGTTTGGCTCAAAATTAGAAGATGCTAAAGTCTTCAAAAACCGTTCGTAGGTCAGAATTTTTTAGGACTTTTTTGGACTCTGAGGCTTTGGTAATTCTGGAATTCCTCCACATCGACCTTCTGTTTTTATTTCCAAACATGGATTTTTCTGTGACTGAATGCAGTGAGGTTTCCTGAGAGGCTCAGACTGCGGCTGGTAGTTCGAACATTTCTGACTTGTTGTTAGAAACGGAAATCAAAAGAAATTAAGTAAATGTTGCTGGAGTTTATTCTTTCATTTTCTCCATTAACAATCTATTAAATGAACATTTAAGTTTTTTTCTTTTGGATATAAAAGATTTCTGATATTTATGGGATATAATTTCTTCAGATTATCAAGAGAAATTTCAAGATGTTCGACGGAACAGAAGCTAAATGAAATGTATAAAAATAATTTATGAAGAGTTAGGTGATCACGAAGAAATGGATTTCTTAGAATAAAATTTGGCAATCAGCATTTTTGCACATTAATAATGAAAATGTTGAAGTTTAAATCCGAACTTGCCGAGTCTTTTTTTATGTTGGATACTCACAGCTGTTTTCTGCTGACTTTATTTCTTAAGGTTAAAACACTGAAACGAATGTCGTCTGACTTAAACTCACTGAATGCGTTTTGCTCTTCGTGCCCCGCCCACAGCAACAGGTAGCCTCACGTTCTGGGAAAAGCCTCTCGTTGGTCATCTTACAGGTAGATCACTGAGTCCGTTAGATCAGGTCACGTGGTGACCGGTGGCGTTTCAGGACATTTAGCAGATCTTAGATTGCGTGTTGGAAGTTTCAGGGTTTGATCTACTGTTTAAATCACCAAACCGTCAAAACTTCCAGAGCTCTGAGTTCCAGGAACTAATAGGAATTTTCCCACAAAGTTAACACTGTTTTTACTGGTGTTTCTGTGCTACTCCAAAGCCTTCAAAATGAAAAGTCACCTTTTAGCAACAATTTAAAGTTAAAAACTTAAATCTTTGCACGTTCTCACTCCTCTGTGGACTTCAGTCTATCACAGGACTTTGCCTTGTATTGAAGCTCAGCAGTTAAAAACCAAATAAACCGGTCTGCAGCTGCAGCTTTTTATAAACTGCAATCAAAACATCTTGTAAAAATTTTTTTTAATTGTTCCCCCAGTCATGGTTTGGTGCTACCATCTCTGCTGGAAAGTTCTTGAATCTTTGGAAAGCAGACCCACCCCAGCAGGGGCGGCTGGTCAGCTGTTAACAAAAAGTGACTGGCACGACTTCAACACAATTTAAGGTAGAACTTTTCGATGGTTGCCTTCCAGTTCCTACTGGAAATGCAGAAATGCTCAAAACTTTATTGCCAAAACAAAACAAGCTCGACTGACCAACAACATTCAGAGCTTTAAGTCCAACAGTCAAAGTTCCTGTGAACTGAAAAGTTTCTTCTGAGCAGCTCAGTGAAGCTCCTGTCTCACCTTGACCTTTTTAACCAGCATCAAAATTCACAGGTTTAAGGTTGGAAAACTTCCATCTTTTGGAGGCAGGAGAGGCAACAGGAAGAACTCACCTTGTGTTGTTCAGGCAGTTAAACTATACGACCCACTGAGGGTGTGGGCGTGTCCAAATATATCAATAAATCAATTCGTTTTTTGGGACTTTTCCCACATTTTCCATGAAGGAAAAAAGCAGAAAACATTAAATCTTACATTTCTTTTCAGACTCCTGTTTGGCTCTTGTGGATTATCTTCAGTATTTTGACACTGGGATAATTAGCACCTTCAAGTCCTCAGAGTTTTCATTTCAGAGAAGCCAGAATCGAAAGTAATTGGAAGTTCAATGAAAATCTCTTCAGTCCAAACTCAACTTGTGACACCTAACTGTAGATCTGTCACTCTGAGGAACTCTGAAGGCCGCAGTGAGTTTAACCTGATGAGTTGACCAGTGAGACCAAAACTGAAACCTGACTGTTGAAACGGTAAATTCTCACATCTTTGGCTGAGACTTGATGAAAACTCTTCCTGTTTTTGTCATAAATTCACCAAAACAACCTTTTAAAAAGCACAAATTTGTCAGTGCATCAGAGCAAACTCGCCACTCTGCTCAGCAGCACGCTTATTTTGTTACTTTTGACCGCTCGGCAGTTCCCACTGACAAATGTTCCATCTAAACGCTCGTATCCTTGTTACTTCCGTCTCAACTTCCGTGTGTTTCCTGAACAGAAAATGGCCATTTTTATGACTTGTTGATCATTGTCTTAAGTCAAACTCTTTTTTTCCCCCAGGCCTAACAGATAACGAGCTTCATATCTTTCGAGGTTTTTTGTTCCATTTCGTGTTAATCTTCATCTACAGGAACTGGCTGCAGCTCATCAGGGGGCGCTCTGAGGTAGTCATAAATGAAATGGAACAAATAAAGCTAAACATCTAAGATGATTTCCTCCTCCCTCGGGATACAAACATTTTCCTCAGACCCAGCAGGGATCATTTAGTTTTTCTCACAGCGAAGCTGATTTTTGGCCATAAAACGTTGATCTGTCGGCGCTGATGCTCACAGAAGGCGTAATCTCTTCTTTTACTCACGGGCTTTTATTGTGAAAATCCGCAGCCTGGATTGCTTGATATGCATTTTTTTTTTTTTTTTTAATTTCAGTGAGATCTTGGAATAAAAAACTGAAAATGAACCAACGTGAAGAAATGAGCAGAGCGGTGGGGATGAGATGATGTTGGTGCAGTTGCAGCTGATTGGTTCGTGCTGGTCGCGAGCGCGCTCACACCCTGATTTGGGAATTTACAGGTTTTCTTTCCGACCAGAAGCTGTTCAGACATCAGGGAGCAAAAAACACAAACCAATAACACGACTGTTTCTGTTTGTACTGAGCAGCCAGAAAATCTTCTATATTAATATGAATCTGCTGGCGTATAAGAACATGTACAAAATTAGCCTCTGCACTCACTGTGGCATTGATTGTATTGATTATATTGATTTTGTATGCACTTAATTTACTGAAGGATGTGAATAGTGGGAAGTTTTCCTCCTTTTTTTTTTTGTCTGAACTGTAGCTCAGCACTGTAAGAAGACTAATGATTAAAGCAGAGTAGTTTACAGTTTACGGAGAGTTTCTTGTTGCTATAACAACAGAGTAAAGCGTATTTAGTGACTGTTCTTTGTACCCAAACAGATGTATAGAGGCCAACCAGGAGGAGGCGTTAGTGAGAGTTCACTGCAGAAACTGCATTTCTGTGTATGTGTATAGTTTTCATCGTGCCTTTTCCATGTAAATCTGCTCATTCTGCAATAAAACATTTACAAAAATCATTTTACGTTCAGAGTTTTTCCTCACCGAAACGCAGCTCCAGCTGAAGATGCTGAAAATGTGAGTAAATCTTTCTATTTACAACTGCTTCATCAGATTTTACAGTCCAACATGCAGTATTTAAATAGATTAATTATAATCATTAATTAGAATAATGTTCTCTATAACATGAACATTTTACTTTTGTCAGTAATGAAAACCCACCAGACAGATTTGCTCTGCTTGCATTAAAAGGTTTTTTTTAAGACTTGTTTCTCAAACTTTTCGCAGAACAAAAACCAAATTTAAACTTTATATAAACACCATGTAGTGGGTAGATATCTACTCTACGTGCACAATTATTAGGTAAGTGATTATTTTAACAACGTCATCATTTTTCTGCAGACTTTCCAGCTCCAAGCTGTATAAACCTGAATGCCTGTTAGATTTAAACAGACCAGGTGATGTGTTTGTGTAATAAGGGAGGGCGTGGCCTCAGGAGATCAATACCCTATATCAGGTGTGCACAATTATTAGGCAGCTTCAAAATGTTCCAGAAAAGAGATCTAACAGACTCTGAAGAGTCAGAAACTATAAAACATGTTTCAGAGGGATGCAGCACTCTTCAAACTGCCAAGATATCAGGACGTGACCACAGAACCATCAAACGTTTGGTTGCAAGAAACGTGTTGAGAGAAAAAGACACAAATGAACTGCCAAAGATCTGAGAAGAATCAAACGTGAAGCTACCAGGAAGCCATGATCCTCCAGTGCTGTCAGACACCAGCAAGGTGGAGGTGGGGTACTGGTCTGGGCTGGAATTATTAAAGATGAGCTTGTTGGACCTTTTCAGGTTGAAAATGGACTCAAAGTCAACTCCCAGACCTGCTGCCAGTTTCTAGAAGACACCCTCTTCAC